>KN549328.1:152252-166887 GCA_000797555.1 Oesophagostomum dentatum | reverse complement strand
TACATTCGAAGTACTATTTTAGCCATATAACGAACTTTGTTGAATTTGGTGGATTTTGGAGTAATAGCCTTCCGAAATCATGGTTGACAGCAATGCATACGTCGAAATGAAAAATCGTGATTACGGCTAAAAAGCGGGGATTTATATTCTAGCGACAATGACGAGGAACAACGTAGCTGGACTGAACCGGAAACATTTCCCAAGCATTTCAAAAAAATTTTGTCGAAATTTCAGCTGGTGCTCACATCCTTCCAATAATGCATGGTATTTTACGAAATTTTTGTATATGGCCCTACAATTCATCTTTCATGTAAAACGTTTAGCATAACATTAAGTTAAACATTGGACAACCTCAACTTTAAATACATCTTTACTTTACAGAGTTTACACCTAGTTTCTTGCCTTCATAACTGCACTGTGTACTAAACTACAAATATTTTCAAAAAATAAAGAAAACCCTAACCGAGAAATCGGCTACGACAATTATGATAGCCGTGACCTAGACTATTAATGTGAACCGTAAGCTGCTTTCTCCGGGCTTTCGCACGGCCCGGGACTCAAAGGGTTAATGTTTTGTGGTGATGGTGGTGTTGGTGCAGGTGAACTGTGTATCTCATTCAATAAATGTCTGTCTGCCTCATATTTACTTCTTTTTTCAGAAGGGAAGGAACAAGACTTACTCCACCCGTCGATATAACGCTACGGCTGAATGACTGTCACCACATCCTTCCTCCGCTTCTGCAGGGAAGGCCTAGGAAGAAAAGCCTGCTCAGGCGGCCCTTGCGGAAGTTCGTTCATGCGCTTGGGATTTATTTCTACCAGTTCTTCTAGGGCTAAGTTTTTTGATATTCGTGTACTAGAACGACTCATCTGGAGTGCTGAGATTTTCGTTTCAAGAAGCACGATGGTTTAGGTTTTGTTTACCAAAAGTCGCGACATTCAAGTAGCCATTTTAGTAGCCTAACTAGTTGATTGGTAGCATCTTGAGGACGCACATCAAACTTTGGGTTTAAGATAACAGTCTGATCAAATTCACTATTCGGAATCTAGAGACTGAAAATTCTCAAAAACCCCAAAATGGGATTTTAAAGCACCTTAGCAGAGTTTCTATAAAGTGAGTGCCGAAAATAGTGCAGAAAATCATGCAGACTGGCCATTTTTGACCTTTCGGCGCTCTAAAAATTGATACATTTGTGAAACTAGCAGTACATTGCTATAATTAGTAATTCGTGTGCGCCGATCTACGTAAACTTCTTGGCAACGATTTCACCTGGGCTGCGTGTTTCAGAGATTATAGCGCGCCTTCATGTACCTCTCATCCTGTTACTCTGCATGGTCTGATGATAAAATGCCGCATTTTTCCGCAAGCACTTTCCCATAACATTCATAAAACACGTGTTTTTTTCTTCTTTCGTTTAAGCGTCTTGCTATCTATATGACAAAACCCATGATTTTCGTTTTTACTTTGTGCCTTCGAAGCCTGCGGAAGCTAAATCTCGGTGTTTTCTAAATGAAGATCTTTTCTACTAAATTTTGTTGCAGTCGTTTTTAGGTATCTTTGTTTTTGACTTTGTTCTGTATATTTTTTGCTGCTGTATATGCTTTTAAATGATTTCCCGCATTCAATTTTGGGCTTTGACGTTGCGGTAAGCAGTGGGATCCAACGACTGTGAGCAGTGCTAAGGTAGCTAATAATCTAATGCGAGTCTGATTCGCGGAGGTCCTTCGGTGCAAAGCACTTCTAAACAAGCAGTTTTCGAGTTATTAGTCGTATCAAAACAATTACTCCATGCTTATTAAAGGTGACTACTAATGCAGATGAATGTAAGAACACCTTGCACTGCTTCTATGTATATTCTCAAAAGATTTCCTGCTCTCTAGTGCACAATAACATTAGCGTAGACCATCATAACCACTACAGTCGTAGAAAATTCGAAACGCTCACATCACGGTTAGGGGTGGAGACTTTCTGTACTTCTACTGAAGAGGTCACGGGGATTTTTACTAGTACGTACATCGTTTGTGCCGTTCGAGCTTACGCTAAGTATCGTTCCCTGGTTAGAAGCGAAACTGCACTTGAGAAACTATATGTGCGGTGTGGGCCCCTCGTGCATCGTTCGTACAGTATCGCTTCCTTTTCCCCACCTTACACTAAGCTAGCATCCTGATGCAGCACTACTAATGTCCAAGGCGACACTGATGGTGGCGGAATCGAAAATGGCACTCCTCAGGGCATCAGCAATGTTTTTTAAAACAAAGTCGCAGTTATGGCATTCAACGCGGAAACTCTGCTTCTCAAGGCGACACTTTTTGTGCTGACACCTATTTTGCCAGAACGGCAGTCATGGATGACTCACGCCTACCCTACGCTTTACCACGTGGGGCACCTCAACTGCAGCATTGTCGTCATTAACGCAGAGCATATGCCTCTTCATATAATAGCGATGCTTCTTAAAGGCAGCACCCACTCTAAAAACGGATTTCGAGATTCAGGTAGTTTATGAAACCACGGTGGCTGAGTAGCCAAAAGCCAAAGTGAGAGTGCCGCTAGGCTGCTCGTTGCGGAAAAACGGCCGAAACGTCGGGTACTCGGTGGATCAGTCACGAAGGATGTGGGGACGAGTTGTCTTGCCCCTTTGTTTTCCGTACTACTTGAAGCGCTGCAACCATTCGGTATGAGTAGAGTTACACGAGCGTTCCATGTCCATGCACTTGAGGCGGTAGGCGGCTCCAACATAAAGAGCGCGACGAAGTGGAAAACTCGTCCGCGAAATCGCGTACAAGTCTTCTGGAGCTATTTTCTTAGTCAGGAATGACTTTTGAGCCGGGAAATTTGAATCCCAACCCTTTTTTGAGTTTGTCCTTCAGAATCCGTCGAGAACTCAGGAGGCGTTTTTAGAGTGGGCGCTGCCTTTAAAGGCAGCAATCAATCTCAGAACGCCTTCTGAGTTCTCGATCTATTCCGAAAGATGAACTCAAAAACGGGTTAAGATTCAAATTTCTCGGCTTAGAACTCATTCCTGACCAAGAAATTCGCTCCAGAAGACTCGTCCGCAATTTTGCGGACGAGTTTTCCACTTCGTTGTGCTCATTCTGTTGGAACCGCCTACCGCCTCAATTACGAGGGACTAGAAAGCTTGTACAACTCTACTCAAACCAAGTGGTTGTAGCGGTCTAACTAGTGTGGAGAATAAAGTGACAGGACAACTCGTCCCCGCGACCTTCATAACTAGTCCACCGAGTACCCGACGTTTCCGCCGTTTTCTCGCCAACGAGCAGCTTACTAGTGCTGTCACTTTGGCTTTTGGCTATTCAGCTACCGAGGTTTCATAAACTACCTGAATCTCGAAATCTGCTTTTAGAGTGGGTGCTGCCTTTAAGGCAATCCCTGGTGTCTCAAATTTGGCACTTATAGCGGCTGTCACCTCGACCATACTTCCAAACGCAGCAGCTTTGCTTCCTAACGCTTTACTACTCGTAACGCGAAACATATGGATCTGCATCTACGACACTTGTGTGGACGTATTTCACGCTTAATACTACGACTCGTTACGGAAACCTTGCTGAGATTTTGATCGATCCGAACTTTATAAGCTCGTCAGTCTTTTCCATGCCTCTGTGGTGGGGCTTGCATAGCGTTGTTTTTTTTTCAGAACGCTGCAAACCGAGGTTGCAAATGTTTTGAATGCCGAATCAATAGAATGTCCCAGGTGCTGAGCCTTGAAGAACATGAGTTGGAAAGGCATGGCTTGTAGGACCCCATGATTTGCAAAAACACAGTCTGCATGGTGAGACGCTAGCTTAGCTGATCGGAGGCGGTCAGTGAACGTGTTGGAGGTTACCCACAATTTACCGCGTAGCGTGAGGGCATATCGATTACGCTATGCCCTCGCGCTACACGAAAAAAACTTGGTCCCAAACTTACAAGAGACTGCGCCGTTTGATAGCGTTGCGTCGCCAATAACTGTAACCAGCGCGGGCCTAGCCTCGCAGATATCAGCGCTGCTTGCTGCGAATGGTCTGCTTTGCAAGTGATAGTGCGCAAATGCTCATAACTTCCTTTTAATCGCTTTTGATTCATCAATTCATTGAGCTTTCACGTAGTTCGGATTTAAACTTATATTAGAACGGACAGAATCAGAGATGCCCATAGACGGACTTACGATACTTCTCCAAAGACGAGTGCAGAGGAAGCACTCACAATGCAACTCCTTGTATGTACACTTCTCTGTCATAGCAAACTTTGATCTCTTTTCTTCTTCCACGCTCTTCATAGGATCTGTTGTTCGATCGGCAGGATCTGATGACTGTGCTTCTGAAGTCGGCATGTTCGTACAGACGCTTGTTTCCAGTGAAATTCGGAATAAGTTGGTAGTATACATTGGTATTCGAACGAATATCCGAATAATTCGAAATTTCGTCTATTCGAATATTCGAATTATTCGAGGACCTGAAATATTCGGTTATTCGAATATTCGAATTATTCGAAAACTGAAATATTCGATTATTCGAATGTTCGAATTATTCGAAAAACTGAAATATTCGATTATTGGAATAATCGAATTATTCAAAAACCTGGAATATTCGAAAATTCGAATATTCGAATTATTCGAAAAATTGAAATATTCGGTTATTCGAATATTCGAATTATTCGAAGACCTGAAAAATTCGATTGTTCGAATGTTGGACCTGAGCTGCAACTAGTGGGAGCAAACGCATACTTGTAGCATCTGCGTGATAGAGTAAGAGGAGATATTCATTGCTTGTCTTTAGGTCACTCGGATTGTTTCCTAGTGAACCTTAAGTATCGTATTTCCTTCCTATGGAGTGGGATGGTAGCCATGGCTTTTACAGAAGTTTATTTTCAAGTGAGTGATGGATCCCTTGGATTGAAAGAGGCTCAGCTGAGGCAGATCTTAACAATAAAAGTTTTTTAAAAATCCAAAGTTGGTGATCAAAAGTGGTTAATCGAAACGACTCGTTTACAATTTTCCATGCTAGCTTCAAAAATCTTCAGCCAGTTGGCGTGTCTCCCCATCCTCTACATCTCTGACCCTAACTTCCTAAAATAAACATCTTCACCGCTATTCTCTACAGTTTTCGGAATAAATAGCCGTAAAATATCATTACTTTTGTTGAGAACCTTGTCTCAGATTATGTTCTCTGTCATGTTAAAGCTTTTACAGCTTTTACTAATACGATAATCGTGACAAGGCTTTTTCTGTAGTAACACCTTTTGTCCACTACTGCTACTGGTATGACTATCTCTAAGCTCCCTAAGTTCCACCAGAAGAAGTTGTCACGCAAATTTCGCTGAATCGCTCTTTTTAAAGGCAACGCATGCGGAAATTTCTGTCATGAACATGAGTCCCGAGCAGGGTCAAGCGTAGTTGCGACAGTCGCAACGTGTGATCGACGTGGGATGTCGCTCGAGGGGAAGGGTCGCCGTTGGGTTGATGCAGAATCAAATGAAATAGCAGCGATGTGGGGAGAGGACTCTGCACAAATTTTAGCCCATAACTGTCTAATCTCTTGCATTTGAAACTTCTCTCCGTCCAGGATTTTTTTTTCGAAACCCTCAGGACGAAGGCGACCATAACGATAACACTAATGTCAGAAAAGGGAAGGGAGCGCTAGCCTTCCGTACGCACCGAGGCTACGCGATACGACCATGGAAAATTCCGAATTTTAGCTTGGCACAACATTTGCCCTTGCAGCGCGTAAACGCCCGTGCAGCGCACAAACTCTTGGGAAGTGGAAAAATTAGGGCTCACAAAAACATGCATAAGTGCTCGAAAAAGGAAACAAACGTATGAATTTTATAAGAATTGCCTAAAGACTCAAATTCGGAAGAACTGTACAATGACGTTGGTAATTTTCGATTTTCATCAAAAGTATGGTTGAAAAAACGGTAATTATTTGCTTCGCAGTGGAAACTTTCAGGAAATGCTGTATACGAGGGGAAACTAGAGGATTAGTCCTATTTTAATGCTGAGAAAAGATCTTGTAGTTCTTCGTTTTTAAAGGAAATAGTTTGATGCGACCGAGATGCGACCGAAGCCAAGAGTCGTATCAAAACTGACCTTGAGTCGCATCAACTTAATTTGTAGAAAACGGAGTCGGACTTCCGTGCTATACCAAGTATAGGTGTTGCAAGTCTTCTAGTTTGCCTCGCTATATAAAGTTTCCTGAAATCTCACGGCTGAGGAAATTTGTTCTTGATTTTCTTACCCCCACTTTTTCTAAAATTCAGAAAATAACATGTTTGACCGTGTAATGTTCTTGGTATTAAGAATGTTCTAAAGCTTTGCTTAGTCTAGACGATAGTGCAGATCTTCTTCTTTCATTTAATATAAAAAATGCTACTAATTTCTCCTCCGCTTTCAGTAAGCTAATTAAGTTTCTGCGCACCCTACCTTTCTCATTTTTTAAGGGAACCGCGCGGCGTGTTTTGGATTGCATCACTATCCAAATGAGGTTTGGTGGTTCAAAACTATTATTGCTATGAATACTCATACACCTGATACTAAAGATAATTTATTAGAAACTACAAACGGTATATTACCTACACGATATTTATTAGCAATATCAAGATATACTACTACTCAAGTCTCAATCTTAAGATGAACAATACTAAGCCCTAATTACTTTCATTCCCTTTACCTATTTCCCTTTTCCAATCCATTTCATTTCCATTACTCTTTTCCGCATTACCTCCTGTCGGTCAGCTGTAGTATTCAACCGTGATATTCTAGGTAGAGAATATAGGATGAGCAAGACCTTGACGGAGTGCCCCGTATGAGGGCAAGCCCCCGTTTATAAAGCAACAGAGTTTTATAGCGACTTAATGCTTACCCCAGCTGCGCGATCGCAGCACCGTGGGATCGAAAGAACGTCGTTCAAAGTATCATGAACGAGAGTTCATGACACGGCGCACGTGCGAGTGCGTTGGTGGGCCGTTTTCTAGCTAGTTTTGACGGCGTTTTCTGCATTCCTTAGCCTTAACCTTTTCGTGGTTCTCTCTTTCACGGGTTCCCACAATACGCGGTCGAAAATCTATGCTCAGGAGGGGGGGGGAAGGGTCGCTTTGGAGGCAAGTGAGTCGCATCGGTACGCTTGACCCTGGTCCCGAGTTTTTTTTGTTACAAAGGGAGAAGGCAGTTTATATTTCTGAAGTGAAAAACAGCGAACAACGCACTTGATACCTAGGAAAAGGCACAACAAGCTAAAAAACGAGTTTTTTGTTACTTGATCCAGAAAAGGAAGTGGACGTTGTCACAACTAGCTCGCCGGCTGACAGGCGCTCAACGTATGAAGGATACTGCTTGTTATAACCTATTTAACTCGGGTTCCTTGTTGAAAAATTATCGCGCAGTGACAGCTTAACCTATACAGTACCGTTTCTTCGTTCTTCTTGTGGTATCAGTGTCAGCTACGTTCAAAATCACTAGCTGATTTTATGGAAAAACATAACCGCGTGCTAACTCTAAGCTGTAGACATAATCTGTTGCGTAATATCGATGCTCATCTCCATTTTGCCGAGGAGTCGTATAGGCTACAGGCTGGCACTGCTATGCTCTATAAGCCTGAGAAATAGGTAATGTTCAATCTGGACAGTTTTGAAACTGCTTTGTTAACTGCTTTGCTTTGTTTCCAGAAATTCGGTTATTCGAATATTCGAATAACTCGAAAAGTCCAAGAATTCGATTATTTGAATATTCGAATATTCGATGAAATTAATACGAATACCAATGTATAGTTGGTAGTGAAGGCATAACGGAGAAAATGAGCTCCTTGTATCACTGAGACAATCTTTTGTCCGAGAGATAATACTTCCCTAACGAGTTATTTGTGGTTGGCTGGTACAAGTGACAACATTCTTCGTGTACGACTATCGATGAATCATTGAATGTTGACTTAGTGTGAACTTGTCAAGCCTTCGCCAGGATTGGTACAGACTTTTTATTCGGCTAACGTTTCAGCCTTATCACCCTTGTCAGAGCCTGGAAAATTAAAAAATAAATGAGATTTATCCCTCCAAATCTCTAGCCTTCTATAGGGAACGCCAAAAATAGCTAGAGTGGAGGAACCACTTGGATTTAACGAGCTACCACTTACTTTAAGTCTTAGTGAAGTTGATTGCAATCGCTTGAGCAAATAGCAAGCATTTTCACCACCTTTTTCTGAATTTTAAGTCATTCGGAAACGCAGGCTTCGTGTTGCCACAATAAGTTTCGCATTGTATGCCAGTAGTAGTAAAGCGTTAGAAAGCAAAGCTGCTGCGTTTGGAAGTATGGTGTAGGCGACGGCCGCTATAAGTGCCAAGTTGGAGACACCGGGGTTGCTTTAAGAAACATCGCTACTATATGAAGAGGTATATGCTCTGCGTTAATGACGACAATGCTGCAGTTGAGACATAGGCCCCATGTGGGAAAGCGTAGGTGTAGGCGTGAGTCACCCATGACTGCCGCTCTGGCAAAAATAGGTTCGAGCGCGAAAAATGTTGCCTTGGGAAACATAGTTTCGGCGTTGGCCGCCATAACTGCCATTATCCCTTGTTTTAAAAAAATGTGTGCGGCGCTATATGTGCGGTGCCGCGCTGAAGAGCGCCATATTCTACTATGCCACCGTCTGTGTCGCCTTGGACACCATAGTGCCGCATCAGGATACTCACTTATTGTAAGGTGGGGGAAAGGTGCGATACCGTACGAACGATGCACGAGGGCCCGCACCACACACATGGTTTCTCAAGTACATCGATTATCGTCAGCAGCAGAAAAACTTCAAAGACAATACGAAGTGCCATGTTGAATACAACACGTTCTGCGTTGGAGGGCATAGATTCCCTGCAAATATAGCGCATTATATGCCTATGGGGTGCTAAAAAGCTCAGGCTTTTGCTCGCACCATCTCCACTCTCTCAACTGCGTCTATGCTATTCGTCAAATTCTTGGGATCTTTTCATCTTTGGGTTAACAAAGAATTTCCTGCTTTAGTAACCCAAGTAGACCAAGTAAAGGTAAAGTGTTAGGTGGGAGGAAGGGGAAGGGGGGAACAGAAAGTCCAAGAGTGCTATTAGATTGGAGCCTTTTGCACAGGGTAGAGCAATAGCGAGGATTGAAAAGTAAGACAGAGTGAAGGTAAGATGAATCGTGTTCTTAATGCTTGCTAAAGTTTTTCGTAGTTATATGCATCAAATTTTGAAGCGATTCTAATTTGCGTGCTCCTGCCTTCACTTTTTAAAAACTCATCTTTCTGAAAAGCAGAATTTATGGTACTACAAGTATGCTGCGTACCGCGGACGGCAGCTGCGCGTATCTTGCACCTAAAATATAAGTGAAGACGGACGAGGTGACAGACAGGGGGCTGCCTCATAAATATTCATTGCCTATCAAGAAAGCAGATGCGCTTTGACGTCACAGAAATTCAGTCCAGCACCCTCCCAAGCCTCAATGGCAAAATCAAACGCATCCATCAGGGTATACTTCGCTGACAGCTGGGGGGTCTGCTATCTTCCGCGGAGAGGAAAGATCATGACAAAACAACTGGAATACGAAGGGGAATGTCGGTCCTGGACAAAAGCGGTGTTAGAGACATGCCTCAACGTTCGCGCCCTTACATTACTTTGTAGTTTGTGCTCGTTATGGAGCATAGGCAAGAATGATTTTCGATTTCTTTGTGGCATTCTTGATCATTGGCTGTCAACGAACCATATTTCCTTTCCCATTGGAAAGGTCGCGCCTCGCCTTAACGGGAGAAATAGTGATAGTATTAACTGTTTTTGCCTGTTTCGCCTCTATCCCTAAACAGGATTCTGTGTAGTCGTATACCACCCCCGAGGCTCGTCAGTAGGGAATTGTGGTTGTACAAAAGCTAGGTGGGGCTGGGGTATTTATATGCTAGGAAAGGGGCGGAAAGGCGGGAAGTAGATCAAAGGTATAGAGAATTGATCTAACTAAACTGGTCAATCTTCCCTAACTATTTTTTTGACAAACTTTTTAACACTTTTGTAAGACTGCAGTTCTATATATTTAAAAGTAATAAATTTATTGTAAGTTATGCATTTAATAATGCCAACGTTAATAGTAGATTTTTCGTAGTTTAGTTGACGCAATAGTAAAGTAAGTGTGTAAGTACATAGTATCGCACTAAATTGTTATAAGAACGGGGGATTACTCATCGCCCAATCACAAGTCCTCAAAAAATAAATTATGCTGTAGAATAATTCTAGAATGGAGAGCATCCATCCTATTACAATGCCTTTGGCTTCATGCGGAAGAGGGCTAAACGCTCTCATAAAAGATCGTGGAAGTCTGGATTCGCAAATCTTTCCTCCCTTCTATAGGCTATACCATCTCCTCTCAGGATATCAAGTGATTGATTTGCTATCTTATTTCCTGAAGCGGAGAAAAATCAGCAAGCGAAGTGTCCGAAAAAATGATACCCGAAATGTTTTCATTTGTAATTTTCGTATATGGAAAGTGATGTTTTTTATTTTATTGCTGTATAAAGTCGAGACCTCGCGGATAATAGCTACGATTATGAGAACCATTTAGCTTTTGAAATTATAGAGTAGTGAAGTGTGGAAGGAACACTTACGAGTACGAGTGTTCGAAGACTTTTGCAACGACCTAATACATAAGTGTTAGTGGCGGTCGCAGAGAATTTTTTTCGGGGGAGGGGACGCCCCCCCCCCCTCAGAACGAAAGTGGGCGGGGCTGGGGACGGGCCAAGGAAAAATCGACTGTAAAATTTTTTTTAAACTTTCAAAGTTTTAAAAACAAAAATCGATATTTTCAATCAATAACAAAAATTATTTTCAAAAATTTTCACCCCTTTTCCATTTTTCTCTGGCCTCTGAGCCACTTTCAAAAATTCCCCCCCCCCCTCGGACCGCCACTGATATCCCCCGCGAGAATGGGTCGGAAAATTTCTGAGAGTGGCCCATAGGCGCCAGGGAAAAAATTGGAAAAAAGGGTCAATTTTAAAACACAATTTTCATTACTGATTGAAAATACCGATATACCGATGTGCAGGAGGTCGGTATCGATGTCCAGGAGATCGGGACCAATGTACACATGGACGGAACCGATGTGCAGGAGGCGGGACCCGATGCATACATAGTCGGGCCGATGTCTAGGAGGTCTGGACCGATGTACACGTAGTCAGGACCGATGCGTAAGATGGTTGGGACCAATGTGCAGAAGGTCAGGACCTATGTACAAGAGGTCGGAACACGATGGTTGTGACACTTTTTCGGATAGTTCCCCGGTTTTTATGCACACACAGACAGACGAACACAAACACACACACATAAAATTTCAGTTAATTTATTAGAAGACAAAAAGTTCTGTGGAATAATTTATTTCACGAATGAAAGGGGGGGGGGGTGAAACATATAATCAGCGAAAGAAATACGATTTCCGCGTTTTAGTTCAAGACAGGGTACAAGTTTTTCTAGCAAAATTATCGTGAAAAGCCTGCTCTATAACCTTCCACAGTAGCAGCCTTCAAAATTTGCTCATTTTGAGGAAAGAGCTTTATTAAAGATGAAATCTCACTAATAAAAGCTCAATACATTAAGACACAAAGCTCGAAGCAAATCTCCGAACGAATGTAACGGGGCTGCTGCTTTACACCTATCGTCTGGTTATCCTCAAAAACATATTCCTGCAAGAGATATAATCTAACATCAATGACATGTCGTAGTTTTTATTAACGGGGATTTCATTTTTGATGAGGCTGTTTCTCTAAAATGAATAAATTTTAGAGGTTCCACCAATGGTAGGGTTATAGTCAGGCCCTCCCTGATAGTCCTACTAGAAAACTCACTAACCAAATTTTAGTAGTACACTGCCTGTATGTTGATGTAGAAGTAATGGTAAAACTATCTACATAGAATTAGTAAATTGGCAAATTGGCGAACCGATTTGTGGAGATCGCGACGCTATAGAAACTATAGAAAGACGTTAGATAATGGAGGAACGTTCTGCACGTGAAACAACGGCTTAAAATAGGTACAAAAGATAATGCCAACGAGAAAGCAAGCTTGTGATAGTCATGTGCGGCTGAGAGTAGCGGCTATATATCGAAAAATAAAACAAGCAGAGTCGCATATGCCTCAAAGCGATTATAAAGCCAGACCGTGCGAGACATGGAAAATCGTTCGGTTGACTGAGCAATGAAACGACAAAATGGCCACGACCACCAGGAGCAAAAACATTTCTAAACCGTGAAGGCAACGAAGAGAGATATGCCTAGGGATAGTTAAGTATTATATTTCTAATGAGAAGTAAAAGATCCCGTATTGCATGAATATGAAAACGAGAGGTAAGAGTTAATGAGGTGGAAATGACGCGAACGTATTTCAGGGATAGATTTTCTTGTAGATAATCCTTGTATGCTCCATCAGTCGATGCGTGACCGTAGTTGTCATCAACAGTCGAGATTCCAGCTGCTGCTCGTCCAGCAGTGTCCACTCACGGAACATCTTAAACAACAAGTGAAGAGCGAATTTCCTGCAAAATGACAAACTCTCACCTGTCGCACCGCGGAATCATGAGAGAAGCTGATTCTTCCTATTCGCACAAGTTTGAAGCGTATCTGATTAGGACCCGCCTCGGCTTCCTCTACGGTCATAAAACCTGAAGACAAGAGGAGTCATTTACGTGACAGCATAGAATTCAAGAAAAATAGGGAGCATCTAATAGTGAGACATAAAAAAATTAGCGAGAGGCCATTCGAAGAAGCTCAAATACTCAGCACTTTTTCACACTAGTCTCGAACGCATATGAGTTCGGTGGAAGTGAAAAAAAACAGAACATGTCGAAGGGAATTAAAACTGAGCAACAGCATGAGGGCGCGCCACGGACATAAAGTTTGTTCGCAACCAGTGGATGTAGAGTGCACCTTAGTCTCTGTAAGAGCATTCTCCGTTACGAATGATAACTGGGTGATTTTTGAGTTCAAGCATATTGATCACACAGAATATTTGTGAATATACTTTGTGAATTTCTGGCTTTGGGGATAGCACTCATGTTAGGATCATATTCTTGTCTTCGTGCATAAAGCATGACTACTTGTCCATTTATAAGGTAGAGGAAACGAACGCGATTGTCTCAGCGATTTGGAAGAAGCAAAGAGATGGCTACAACTACCGTTGCTCATCGCAGTTGTCAAGGAAACGATGTCCACACCAGCCTTCTCATCGTGGCTCACGCTTATGTAGCCGTTTTCGCTATGGATTTCCACCAGTTCAGACTCGGGTACGCTGAGATCCCAGGCAAATGCTCTGTAAAGATCTACTGAATGGAGATTAGTGCATGAATACAGGCTACGCGTTCACTATCTGCCAGATTTCGTGGTACGAAAGAAACAAAACGAAGCAGATTCGCGTACCAGTTTTGTCTGCTATGGTATTTGGATTAATGGGGGATATGAATCTACAAGAAGTTTGAGACGATCTTGGATTCAATTGCCCTCATGGTAGCTGGCAAGAGGTCACCCAATCCATTACTTGGTATTCGTTGAGAATGTGTCTCAAAGAGTCTGGGCTTGTTGGGAAGAAGAAATCACGCACTGTTCCAAAATGCGATCTTGAGAAGAACTAAATGTGAAGTGAAGAATATAACTCGAACGTTGCCTGCGTCTCACGTGCGTTTCCAGAATTTTTTTGCTTTGCTGTTCGTGCAGCAAAAACGAGGGAGGGATTTCGTGTGAAACCTTGGCAGAAATATGTACAGGATTTTCCGAAGTCGTAGAGCGGGAGGAATTACCCTTATGTAATGGATCGCTCGTCGTTCAAAGACGAACACCCATATGCGTAGGAAACCTAGAAACTGTCATTCAAATTTCGTGCATACGGAAAACATCCCGTATTTGAGCAATACTCTAGGCTTTTTTTCGGACGTTGTAGGCCATTAGAAAAAGAAACAAGCATGCTTTTTCCGGATGTGCGACCCTCTCGCGAATTTTGCCCTATTGAATGGTGTACATTTCTGAAAAATTGCTTCAAAGTTGACCCATTTTTGACCAAATTTTACGTATGGTATGATTATTGGCTAATTTTTCTATGGAGAAGGTGTTTTTCCAAATCGGAGATACTCCTTTAACAGAGGAAGGTTTGCACTATTGAATGATATGTATGTATAATTCAATATGCTTTTGCAAGAACTACTTTGGTAGTGTTGGCAAATTACTTCAATGTTGAGCGATTTTTAAGATTCAACTGTAAATATTAGGCTTTAATGGAATGCAATCTCAATGCGTGGTCCTTCCCAATTCTCCTCATCGTGCAGAATTGAACGATACATGAATTACTATGTTTCATCGGATGAGAGCTGAGATCCCACAGCCGGGCGTAATCATGACGGGGTTGACACCCGATTTTATGCACCCTTCAAATGAAACAGGCGTAAGCCCGTTACAATTACGTCCGGCTGCGAGATCGCGGCTCTTAGCCGATGAACATGATCATGTCACAGATATCATTCGATTCTACACAATGAGAAGAGTCGCAAGGACCTCGATTTGGGATTGCATTCCGTTGAAGCTTGATATTCACAGTTTCACCTTGAAAATCGCCCAACTTTGGCGCAATTTGCCAGCAATTCCAGAACAGCTTTTGCATATAAAT
>KN549328.1:118012-128057 GCA_000797555.1 Oesophagostomum dentatum | reverse complement strand
TTTACAAGAAACATCAAGTCGGGTGACATGTTAACTAGCAAGCGCCTCCTCCTTCTACTGCAAATTCGTACGCATAGTAAGCAACTGAGAGGCTAAAACATAAGGTTCTTAACGGTTTTGGTAGACAGATATCATATTTTTGGAATCCTCAGATCCTGATTATCCAGGATATATTTTTTAGCTCACATACGAATATGAGGTGGGACTGTGCCTTTAAGGAAGATCCCCTTCTGCTGGGTTGTAGCCTAAGGGAGGCACTAACTTGGGTATATTCGGCGCTATTTGTGGTCGAAAACCGTAAGTTATTCCACTCTCGAGATATTGGTGCCACTATCTGTCAACATTGGTGGGATACCCGGGCGTAAGGGGTCCCACAGTGAAGGCCCAGTTTTGACGAGCATGGGTAAAAAACGTAGTCTAGCAGAAAGAAAGGCATCGAGAGGGGGAGAGGGCTAGCTTACAGTTGCAGTCCTATTGTCCGCTAAGGAAAGAAACTTTTTGCAAAGGCGAGATACCCTTTTTAATCAGCGGGATTAGGCTATCGAGCAGTATATTTAGTTCTGCATCTGCTACTCTGCAAATAGCGGCAAACTGCGTCAAAGTTGACTTTTTGGTCGAACTTTATGTATGATTATTGAGTAATGTCTCTATAAAGGAGAGGACTTTTCCAAATGCGAGAAGCTACTTTAATAGAGAGAGGTTTGCCCTATCGAACGGTTTATTGGTTTTGCAAGACTTACACTGGAATTGCTAGCAAACTGCGTCAAATTTGAACAATTTTTGAGATTGAACTGTGAATATCAAGCTTCAATGAAAAACCTGATATTCACTATACACATATTCTCTATACTCAAATGTGAGATCTTCTCCGGACTCCTCCCGTCGTGCGAAATCAAATGGTACATGACATTATCATGCTTCATTGGTTGGGAGCTGAGATCTCGCAGCCGGGCAAAATCATAGCGGGCTTACGCCCGATTTTATGCGTCCTTTAAAGAAACGGGCTTAAGCCCCTTATGACTACGTCCAGCTGCGAGATTTCAGCTCTCAGCCGATGAAGCATGGTCAGTTTACACGCCGTTTGATTGTTCACGATGAGAGGAGTCCGCGGAAGAGCTCGCATTCGAGATTGCTTTTCATTGGAGCCTATTTACAGCTAAAGTCCAAAAATCACTCAGTTTTGACGCAATTTGATAGCACTTCGATAGGCAAACCTCCCTATGTTGCAAGAAGACCTCGCATTTGGAAAAAGCCCTCTGAGTAGCGGAGAAATAAGTCGAAGACTGAGCGGGCTGGAGGGAGGTCCAAAATGGAGGTTCTACTCTCTAGTTTTGGGAAAGTGAAGGTCCTCAGCATAAATTTGGAGGATATTCCACCTACCTCTGTCACCGGCGGGTCTGCCACTAATTCGGCTTTTTTGTTACGAATATATCAAAAAAGTATCGTATGAGTGGAAGAATTCATTCTGAGCTCCCTTGAATTGTTTGTAGCAGGCGCAGCTTCTGTTCCTTGACAAGTACAATACCGCTCATAATTACTGCAAAAGAAACTACTTTTCGCGGAAAATCGTCTTAAACTGTCGCACATAAAACTTTGACTCCGAGCGGTGCGAAAACCTGGAAAGAGAGGCTTATCGTTCGCATGAATTGCTCGCGTCCGATGAATTGCAAGTGTCGTGGCGGAATCATCGGATTTTCCGCATTTTTAAAATTAACATACTACATAAAGTCGTGTTTCAATTGAAAAACGAAATGCAAAATTTGTAAAACGAAGAATACCTAAACCTGAAGCTGGATAAATTTTGATTTAAAACTACACAGTTTTTGGAGGGAAAATGAATGGGAGCATATGTTTAAAAAATCGCAAGATATTATGCACTAGTGGATGAAAGGGAGAATCAGGTGCAATATCGACAGTTTTCTGGAAAAATTGGGATATGTTTTTGGCAAAACCCGGTCGTATTCTTCTTCTAGGTCATCGTGAAAGTACAACTACTTATACCGGATACCGTAGATACAGGCTTTCATCTTCAAATGCTCACTCATAGACGTTGTTGGTGGCTGTGACTTTGGATCTTCGTTGCTCTAAAATCCACTAGAATCAGTGAACTCTATTGTATTGCCAAGACAGCGCATAGAATGTAGTTTTTATACAATGCTTCGATATCCTGACATAGATTAGGTCGTCAAGAATGAAATGGCCGGTTTTCCTTAAAACAACTTTCATTAGGTATTAACTAAAAACTATTGAGCTATAAATCATTCTACATTTTTACAACTAAGAAAAAGCAATGTTTTTTTTCAACAGAATACTTGGTTCGAAGAATAGGCCTATAAATACGTTTTATAAAAAATTTTTTATCGAAGTGACTGACGAGTCAAAAAAATCGTCTCATTTAAAAAAATCGATTATTTCTTGGCGACCATCCATGTTTCTCTCTTAATAATACTACTACAATTCTAAGGGAAAAGTGTGTATCCAACACAAATTATGTTGTATGTTCAAAAATTTCTCTGGTAGCGGAATAAAACCTCATACTCGTTGTTGAGTGCTTCTGTACAATGACGTGCTGCTTGTTCAAGCGGAAGCGAATATGAGCCAAAACGCGGATGCGGCAGCGCTAGAATTTCCCCTTAACATCGCCAAAATATTGCACCAAGTGGACTAGTTTTACTATATGAAAATTTGAAAAAACCAAATTTGCCCTGATAACGGGTCGAAAAAAGGGGTCATTTTTGGCCACTTTTTTTTGAAACTGCGGTCGCTCAAGAAGTAATACGTACAATAAAATACATTTTAGCTTTTATACTGGAACATCCCTCTAAACAGTAATCAGTTAGTTGCAGCAGTAGGCCTCCTGTAACATTTTCTACGATTTTTTAAAAATCGCGCAAAAAATTTTGCCTCTTTCGCTTTGAGCACCGATGGCTCTCCGCTGTCCAGAGCTTCGGCCAGATTTTGATAATAGTTCGAAAGAGAATTCTTTGGGGGTCCTCAAATATCCAATCGCGGCTCGCCTAATGTCTTTTCGTCTGACATAACGAGAGCCAAACATTTTTCGTCGAAGCCGGTGGATAGGGCTGCGGGCCGGGCCAAAGAAAAATCGATTCTAAAATTTTAAAAAATATTTATGAAAAATTTTAAAACAAAAATAGCCATTTTCAATCAATAATTACTCATACCGCCACTGCCCGCCCGTACCGATATATATTGTCAAAAAGTCAAAAATTTTTGCGGGTTATATTTCCCACGTTTTGAGACGTCTTGGATTAGTGAAACCTATATCTAGCAGAACTCTTAGAGAACTATCAATGATACATGTAAGGTCGAGCAGATCTTTTGTTACAAGAAATACTTGTACGTATATGTACATCACAAAAGGACAGCACAAAGGGTTAAACAACTTTGTCAAATTTTTTCACAATTTTGAACCAGACCCCGGTAGAAAGATCTGCTCGGAATTGGACGACTCTAGTTGCGATGTCCACATATCATTTTCTGCCAAGCCTTGTTCAAACTTGTGCCGAGCAGAAATGCAAAGTTTAATTTTGCACTGTAATTTTTGACACAGCGCTCAAATATAGTAGTGAAGAAAGTTATTTGGTCTATAAGGAATCCTCTGAGAAGTTACGTGGATTTACACTCTACAACAGTTTTTATCTGCATAAATGAACTTCTTCTGCAGTAATTATAGGCGATATTGTACAGTGAAAAGTATGTCAGAAACGCAGCCATTACGACAGACAATGCAGAATAAAAGCAATGCTGTTCGTTTTATTAAGAAGCTGGAAAATAACCTTACACCACGCAGGAAGGAGTGCAACCTTGTGAGAAGAGGCTACTGCATGACAGTCTCGGGTGGGGCTCGATGTTCAGTAACATGAAGAGAACAAAGCCAGAACATGGCGAGCGACTTCTGCCGACAACTCGATCCGAGAGACGTCTCGAGAACTGGTCAACTCGGCCAGCTGTTCGAGGAACCCGTCGAGAGTGTCGTCGTTCGCACCCGTGGCGACGACTAACCAATTCCACCCTATGATGATGTAATCAAGAATCTCTTGCGATTGACACAAGAACTGCTAGCATTTCCTAGGATCATCGAATTGCCTGGATTTTTCGCTACCTACTAAAGTGCGGCAAGAACGGAAAACAAAACCTCGATGCGTACACCTCCTTAAAATTGCACCTATAACCTTTTTGTCGCCATAGAGACACAGCGTACTAGATAAGCTGTCGATTAGTACCCATACTTGGGTAGATTCGACTTTTTAAAATTCGAACCTTGAATAATTTGTATATTGGCATCTCTGGAAACAATCGAACATTGAACTATTCGAATTGTGCATTATTTTTACAGTCCGAATGAATGAATCGGAGATCGATTTTCTGAAAAGTCCGAGGGAAGGAATTTCGAACAAGAAGTTTTCTCGAGATCTCGAATGAGTGAATGGGTGAATTGTTAGAATAACAGCGCCATATTATTCCTGGACATTCTGCTTTTCATAAAATGGTGCAAATGGCGTTACTATCATCACGTCGCATCGACACAGCACTCCAGTGTAGGCCTCCATGGGTCTTCCACGTTTCCAGAGAAGGTAGATAACTTTTTGCCTTTCGTGGGCCATCGTTACTTCTAATTATCCCGATCTTTCGTGGATTATGCTTACAATTTGATGTGGACAACTAGCTTCCTTGATCTTGCACAAATCTCGGAATACGCTTGCAGCTGGGGATGTGCGTAACAAAAAAATTTTTTTTACGAAAGTCGTAAATCGTAAATCGTAAAAAATCATCGTAAGCCGTAAACCGTAAACCGTAACAACCGGAGCTGCTATTATCTCTCGCTCAGAGCTTATGTATACGCAATATGTATACTAAATACGCAATATGTATACTAAATACGCAATATGTACACTAAATGCGCTTTTATTGAGTATCATCAGTATAACGTTATAATAAACAAAACGCTTAGATTTAAGGTAAAATGTAATGAGGTAGGGAATACATCAAAATCGCCAGAAGACTCTTACAAGAGTACGTCGAACATGAACAAGGAAATAAATTTGAAAAAGTCGGTCATATCAAATCGCACTGACGCAGTGATTTCAGTGATGAACCCGAGGACAGTGCCATTTTGGTTAAGAAACTATGACATTTCCCCAAATTGTCAGGTGTTAGGGCTGTACATAAATCACTGACAGCAAGTCTAGAGTTGCGGGGCTGCCCTACTGTACAATTCTTGGTTCTGTACTTCCTACATTTCCTTCCGTATCCTGCAGTTCCTACCCCAGGTTGCCAAATCCACATGGACTGCAGAGTAAGAATGAAGTTAGAACATTACCGAGAATGGATCTTTTCCTTATAATTTTCGTTCTACAGCTTCACAGCGATATCTTACGCCTATTATAAGCACCGGTAATCTCTGCTGTACAAAAACTTCAAAAACTGAGCGGAAAGTGGTGGATTTTAAGATAAGAAATGAAAATTGAGAAAAAAATGATTAGAAATTTGCATTGAATTGCAAAATGCAGCGCAAACTATGACTTTTTTCAGCTGGAAGATTCACGAAACTTTTTAACGAAATTTCGACAGGTTTTATGAAATTTGTAAATCGTAAAAAAATAGTCGTGAACCACAAATCGTAAAACGTAAATCGTAATTACGCACATTCCTGCTTGCAATCTCTGATTTTTTTTGAAAAATGCGCCGATAAAAGTCTAGCAATTTTTCGCATAATATGACAAATCTGCCAAAAATTGATGGAATTGATGAGAATTTTAAGGACTTCTTAAAAGAATTTTTAGGAGATAATCGGATGCGATCAGTAACTGCTGCAGGAGATGTAACAGATTACACGTTCAGTTCTTGTCTTGTAAATCGCTTGCCGATCGTTCGGAAGAAGATATAGCCGTTTAGCAGCGTTTTTGGCTCGGGAGCCATACGGGGTCCTGTTCAGCACACCCCACAGGTTTCCTAGTGGGCTTTTCTCAGAGCTCTAGCTCGTCGATGCCTTAATATTCACCTTCTCGCAACTTCCGATGTATGTAAGCAAGACCAGAACTGTGTTTTGGATCGGTATCCTGCTGAAGAACTCAGAACTTAGTAGTAAGTTCTGAGTAGTAAGAGTAGTAAAGAAACGGTAACATCACCTCAGCAACTGTGTTTCTGCACATGGTTGAGCACAATGGACGGAAATCTTGTGCACTGGAGCCAGATTCCGACATACCGAGAGACTACAGAAGGTTACCTCCGCTACACTTTACAGTAGAAATATGGTACTTATTATTGGCTCTATCATGACTGGGTGTTTACCAGAAGTCTTTGCAACACGGAAAACACATAGACGAGTAGAAAACCTTTTTTCTCAGTCTACTCATAATAAATGCGAGATTCTGCCACAGTGCAGCCCAGAAATCTATTCTACAACCCTGCTGTGATTATCAATACAGAAAAATCACATGCGCTTGAACAACTTGCCACTGACTATGTCTTTTACTGAAAAGTTTGCTCCATAGGGCCACAGTCGTGAATAAGTAACGGATGCACAGATGGATCGAGTAGAGGTGGCCTCATTTCCTTGAAACAGGGTGTATTTAGAAAGTAAGCACAGCTGTAAGTAATTGATTTCAGTGAAGGTAGGTAGTATTCGGATAGTCGATGTATAATAGTAGGACTATCAGGGAGGGCCTGCTCTATAACCCTATCCTGGTAGCAACCTCCAAAACTTACTCATTTTGGAGAAAAATCCTCATCGAATATGAAATACCCGTTAATAAAAGCTATGAAGCGTCAAGATACGGAGCCAAGAAACGGCCTAAGAATCAATGTTAGACTACTCCTCTTGCGCGAATATGTATCTGAGGGTAAGCAACGGCATGTATAAAGCTGCAGCCCCATAACCTTCGTTCAGAGCCTTGGTTCAACTTTTGTTCCTTGTTGCATTGTAACTTTTATACATATACTACTCTAAAACGAACAAAACAACCGTACAGAGAGTGTGTCGATCGATAGCTCAATAAGGGTTGACTAAGAAAAAAGGCTGGCTGGACAATCAGTAGTCGATCAATAGATCGATAATTCGCCAGGTGTGCTGATCACCGAGAGCTAACTACGCAGTGGATTAGGAGTCCCGAAGCGGCTCACAGGTAATCAGCAGTTGCTTCAGATACACGTAGTGAAAAAAGTCATACGTTCTTCTTTGGCTAATACATAGGATATGGATCTCTTCCACGGCAAAGTATCAGTGTGAAAGTGTCTGAAAGACGCAGACGAGAACTGACTGATCAAATTTTACGAGATTGGAGAAGATCGGCAGCCTTTCTTTTTGCTTCTAGGCTGTCAAAACGTAGATTTTGAAGACGATACGATCGCTATATGAAGGAAGGGCAATTGGGTAGGGAAAAGCGACGAAAGTCTAGTCTTTCCAACGTTTTTTAAATGAACTAATACTTTTTAACACCATTTTTGAGCAGCTCTAAATGAAAATTGTTCGTTTGTCAGATTTAGATCAGTTTATAAGAGGGTGCAGCGTGAAAAGGGTACGACCTGCGAAGGGAAACTGGTACGTGGGTATAGGCCTTAAAAAACGAGATTTTCGTGTATTTCCGACCAGTGCGTTGCGGGAGAATGTGGTTCTGTCTCAAACGTGAAAATGATACGAGACTGTGTCTTGAACTCCTTGTTTCTTCACTGTTTATAAGCCAGTTCATCACTGACTTATTTCTTTCTTTCTACTGTACGTCTGCGCCCCCTCTCTAAATAGCTCTCTGAATCCTGCTGGTCCTGTCTTCCAACAAAAGATTTACGATTCGATATTGAAGATTTAATACATCCTACTAACAAAAAAAAAAAAAAACGAAAACGAAGATCACAGACTTTTGACATGATGCGATGAAGAGGTGAATCTGCAGATATGCCGGAAAGACCCGACTTGGAACTGCCAATATTACTAGCAGTTCTCTGAGCAATGAGACCTGGTAAAGTGATAAAGAGAATGAGAAGTCAGTGTATGAGATAAAGAATGTAGCTCATATGTACAGAAGTAAAAGCAAAAACTGAACAACTATATATATGAGTTCACAAAACCCGTACAAATGAGAACAGTCACGGAATGTACTCAAAAGATTGTCATTAGCGAGATTACGAGCAGAAGTGAAACTTAAACCTGTAGCTGCATTATAGATTAATGAGATGCAGACCTAATATGAGATAGCTAGCGGATGTGAGATGCTTGGAATTACTGAGATCAATGCTTATGTCTGCATGTCCTCCACACTTCCATGACGTAACCGACTTCCGATATTTCGTGCGTGACCCACTGAAATCATGTCACAGTTGAAAGATATGCAGAATATATTATAAATCAGAAAAACATTTCAGGTTAGTCTAGCGAACGAGACTGGAATGAAAAAAGGACCTGGTATCATTTAAAAAAAAAAAACTCAGATGCTTGCTTGGGTGAGGACATGCGGCAGAAAAGTCCTTTAGTTTTACTCCAAAATAATAAAAACTAGGCATATTCAATAACTGCGATCATGTCAACCAAAATAGCCACGAAAGGAGGCTTGGAGTAAATATTCGTTCTCGCATGTCCAAATTACAGGTAGTCCCCATACTTATAGGGAATTTGCCTGACATTCGCGGGGTGTACCCTGCCTGATTTGTGTTCTGCACAACACTTGCCAAGCTTACGCGTACGTGGCTATTCCGTGACTGCGACGCGTACATACATCGCGCGACGCGACCAGTTCGCGTCGCACGAGGTGTACAACTTGAAGTGTACCCGTACAAAAATTGTAAGGCATTGCCTAGAAGCCACCATCTGTTCAAATAAGCGTGCTTTGGGCAGTCGCGTGCCGTTTTCGTACGAATACACCTCAATTTGTACACCTCGTGCGCGTGATTTAGTCGCGTCGCGCGAAGTATGTCTCCTCAAGTGGTGTATGGACACACACATACCGGCGGCAGGGTCAAGCGTATGGTGCGACAGTCGCAGCAGGGGGTCGCGCTGGGGGGTCGACCCAGGGGGTGGGGTCGCTGGAGGGATCGACGTATAGAAAAAAGACGTAAGGAAAAAAGCAGAAACCTCCACTCTGTTAATTTTGAGCTGAATCCATGATTTTTGACCCTCTGGTAAACTGACTCCCTACTCAAGGTAAACGGGGTTAATACATCAAATAAGCGCAAATTTCAAGCTCAACACCCCAAACTACCCCTCAACGCTAAGGTTCGGCGAAATCCATGATTTTGAATGATTTTGTAATGACCTCTGGATTTCATTTTCATATATTTTTTTAAATAAAAAGAACTGTGTAGCTGGTTTTTACTCCTCCAAAGGAGAGCTTCTGTCTCGCCTCGCCACTCTGAAAGTAATGGGAAAAGAAATAGCATACTTGTCTTGTATTCATCTATGTCTTAGGAGCTGAATAGTGGAAAACCGAAAAATACAGTTCATACAAACATGATTAACTTTTTCAATTCCAAAATAAATGTGCCTATCATATCACATAAAGTAGTACATAAATCCTGGCAGTGCGAGGAAATACAAGGCAGCAAATTTTAAGGATTTCCAATTTCTCCTGAAAGTAGGGTTGAAACAACCATTTATACTTCTACTCTCGCTAGACAATAATACACTAAGCCTTATAGTGGTGGATTCAGCAAAACATGTGCCTCTCCTTAGCGCACCAGTTGAGCGAGGGACATCAGTACACCCGCTTTTCGAACTGCCGGTGATGCTCCTATGACTCTGCACATGATTGAGGTCACTGTTGCTGATCAGTGTAAGGTGTTGCACATAATGCCTCCTATATCCACTAGAGTCACATTTACTAGCAGATTCTTTCTGCATTACCACCGTCTTTGAAAATCTCCGTGTATTAAGTATTAATTCATTAAAACAGGCATGAATCTCTTTTATCGTTGCAAAGTAATAGCACGCCTTGTGCGTAATTAAATAAATAAGTAAATAAGTAAATAAATAATAAAATAAATAAATAATAAAATAAATAAATAAGTAAATAAATAAACAAATAAATAAGTAAGT
>KN549328.1:96841-110729 GCA_000797555.1 Oesophagostomum dentatum | reverse complement strand
GAGGTCTACACGGTTGTGTAGCAAATCTGATGGCGATTCAGAACACGTACCTTGTTTTTGCTGCCGACCTACTTGAAGCCGGCCGCGACCTCCCGAAAATCGGGCATAGAGTAAAGAAAGAAGGCACCTATGGCGTGAAAGACTCGGAGTGTGACTCCCCTCCTCTCAAGGCTATATTCACGGTGCGTGGCAAGCGGCTACTGATCGAGGTCAACAAAAAACAGCAGAAAAACCCTGGCAAATTCTAGCTAATTGCCAATGGTTCTTTGCTGCTATTCACTGAACGTCGACCAGCAGCCACTTGCCACGTACCGCTTGATAATCTTGCGATGCCTGTGCCGTTCTGGGGGTGGAGAAAATGTTTTGCCGAATGGAATGACAAAGAATGTAGTGCCTACTTAGTGAGACAATGGTGGCAGTATCGGGTCTCGTTAAGGCCCCGTTAAGACAAGAAATCCCCGTCCCCCTCCATCAAATGGATTAATGGCTTTCAGGTTCTGCTAAACGACTTTTGAATTTGCTTTACGCTATTATTCTAGTGCACTGCCTCACAATTCAACTGAGTTAAAGCTCAGAGGGTCAGCATGCACCATTATAACTGGTCATGTAATGGAGATGTGCAAGAAACCAACTTGTATGCAAGCATTCTTCCCGCACTCATCCTGATTTCTGGTTAGATTGGCGAGACAGATGAGCACATTGTCGCCGATGGACGCGATCAGCTGGCGAACGTTCGGCAGAGGTATAGTAAGGTAGCTGTTCCGATGATTCAACACATTAAGCAACGTGTCCGGTGCACGTTCGGCCACCATAGCTTTCTGAAGAAAGAAGTACTATTATTGCGCAGGCAATTAACAGCAAGAAGTGAGCAAAGAATATGAGAGTCTCTCAAGATTGTGCGTCAAATATCAGAGATACCTCCAGCATTTAACACATTGACGACCGCGCGCAAATTTGGGTGCCTGCCGTCTGGGACAAATAAATAAGTGAACACAATAGTGTCAGAAGTTGTGTACGAAGGTAGTGAAGTAGAGTTATCACAAATAACGCATCCATTCCTCATAGTTAGGCTTTGCTGTTATGTTATAGCAGAAAATCCATATTCGGGTCAGTTTTTGACATGCACCACAAATTCGCAGAACATCTTTACAAGGGTTGTGTTCTATGAAAAGATGCTAAACGTACTCTGTAAAACAGAGAGTAGAGTGTTTTAAGGTAAACCCACCATGTTTTTTTCAAATTTTTGCTTTCTTGGCGTGAGCTGTCCAAGGCATAGGTCATGCTCATTTTAGTGTAAAAAAGTGAAAACAAAAGCGTTTATCCAAAGATGTCTTCAGAAATGATAAGAAGCCCTTTAGCAAACACGAGCAAGCATGCAACCGTTTATTTAAAATCCTTGCTGCAAAAAACCAAGCTGGTCATCTCCTGCATGATCCCAACTGCAATTCCGCAAAGAGGCGTTTTCCTTTCCAACTGATATCATAGTCGGATTGGCAATGTCGAAATACCCCAGAAGCATAAAAAGGATCTTCAAATCCAGTAAGCAACTCTTGTATTCATGCATACGACCCAACGTTGGTCGCATTGTCGCCAATGTGTTAAGTAGCACGACACACAATGCTGCTCAAACGCATAAGAGCGCCGTGCATGTTGGAGTGGAAAAGATTCGCAGGTAAAGTGTACTTCAAGCTACCATATCCAACAAAACGATGAATGCCATACCTTATTCCGAATACTGTTAGCGGAAATATTTAGCAGAAAAGCAGTTCCATGATTGACTAGAACAGGGTCGTGTGCACCCATGAGCTGTAGTACTGATGCTACCGTGCCTGCGATATCCTAAAAACAGCAATACTTATGATGAGCTGAACGAATTACTTGACCCCAGTGGTGGTCGCAGAAATTTTTTTTTTTTTTTTTTTGGGGGGGGGGGGGGGGTGCCCTCTCTCAGGCCGAAAGTGGACGGGGCTGGAGCGTGGCCAAAGGAAAATCGATTGTAAAATTCATTAAGAAGTTTTTAAAAATAAACATCGATATTTTCAGTCAATAATTAAAATTATTTTTTTTAATTTGACTTTTTTCAATTTTTCCCTGGCCTCTGGGCCACCTTCAAACGCAGGAGTTTTTTCACAGCGGCTACTTCGCAAGGCAGAAATGGTGAGATGGTAAGTAATTAGCATGATAAACTTCAAAAAGAACGCTATGGAAGCCTAATCGACCAACACCAGCCGTCATTTTCGCGCAGCTCAGCGTTTAATAGAGCGGCCCTACGTATATTGCATACGATACAATGTATTTGATGCCTCTTTTTTTCCGAAAAACACCATAAGTAGCCTATAAAAGACTGTTAAGTACTAGAAAGACCAGGTTTTTTTTGAAGTAACATCAAAATATGTATTAAAAGGAGCTTCGATCTAAACCTGACAAAAAAAAACAAAGCTGCCGTCGTTGCCCTTTTCTAGGATTTAGTTAGCAGTGGCAGCACCCCAATTTAGCCGTGACAGTCATGGCTAAATTGAGGTAGTGTCACCGCTAACCCGATTTAAGATAAAGAAGACGATGCTAGCTCTCTTTCTGCTGAAGTTTAGAGCAAAACTTCCTGTCAAACATATTGTAATATGAATTGTAGAAATTCGCTCATTTCTTAGATATCCATCTTCAAAGCTTGTCAACCCTGAGCCGTCGCGTGCACATATCGTGACCAATCCAAGGGCGTCCAAATGTGATTTTTCCTAATGGGTTTTGATAACAAGGACTACTCAATCAGCCGAGTACGAGAATACCGTTCATGTTTTGCTTTAGCAGATTTATGCCAAAATACTGTGGAAGTATAATGAGAGTTTTAAGTGTCAGTCTTAAAACCAGGATATGGACATAATTTGATAAGCTGAGCAGGAACATAGTATTTGCCTTGTAGCTTAATGTCGTAATATAAAGCTACGGTGGCTACATTCAAAAGCGAGTTTTAAAATCGATAGGTAAAGACATAATTTGTCAACAAAGGTAGTTCATCTGCTGATTATTCTTGTATACTGTATATAATATCATTGCAATTTACTGTCAAGGTAAACTATAATCATGCACATAAGTTAATCTTAGTTCTAATCTGATCTTCTAATCTAATCTAGTTCTAATTTGTTACAAATTTAAGTCCCGCCAATGTCCTCATTGTAACCCTTTCCGTTCTCCCTTCACCAAGGGATCTACCCGTATTTTCTCTGTGCCGCCTTTGACCCCTTCGCGGTGAGTTAGATTTTTGAGAGTATAGTACCGCTTCAGAATAAGCTGTGGGCATTCTCTCACTTAAATCGTTCAAGGCAATGAGAACATAGGCCCCGAATGATCTCATATTTTGTAGGAAGAAAGACATTAATTCTCCGACATCAATGAGCCACCATACATCGTCTCTAACCAGATGCAGCTACGCAAAACGAGAATGTGCATTGACTTCAACAGCGTTTCTGTCGTCACAGCATGTTCTTCCACGTTACGCGTCGCACACACTCATTTCGTGCAAGTGTAGCGGAGTAGAGAGACGATATATTAGGTTGCGTCGAAAGTTTTGTCGTAATTTGCGATTGTACTTCCAAACTAAATAATCTAGAATCAATGGAGCTCCTAGACCCAGATATTCAGTACTGGTGGCCAACGCCTTAAGCTTTCTATCTGGTCATCTCGTTCATTTGATTTCTTCATAAGCAAGCATTTTACGGTCGAAAAAGGCACAATAGCCAAATTTTCATGCCTTCACTTTGCGTAATTTTTTCTCTATACATATATTTCCTCAACAAGGAACGAAATAAATACTTTACAGAGCAACATCTTGAGAATACGGCGGATCACAAGCCAGTTCCCAATGCGGCCTCTTTCAAAAAATTCGGACAGCGTCTTTTTGGTAGGGTCGCGCACACACCCACCGAAAAACTATTTTTTCCCCTCCAACACTGACTATGATGTAGCTTAGCATGGAAATATTGCCATCACGTTCCGCAAACCTTTATAGCTACAATGTACCACACTTGCAGCTGCTCTCACTGCACTGCAGTGGAATCGGTTTATTTGATGAAAGAAGAACCTTCCCTAGTGTCGCTTAACTCAAAATTTTCGCGCAGCTCTCATAACGAAGCTGATTCAGAGCTACTTATGCGCATTGTTCTCCTATACATGGCCAGAGTAATGCACGATAATGACCTTGTTGGGGACTGTCATAGCACTTTAATTTTTGAACAAACTCCTAGAGGTACACGTCTGTGCTAATATTGTTGGCTCAACCTAATACCAGACGCGGAATGGGCACATTTTGAAGTTTTGAGTAGTGCAACCATGCTTACAACTCTTTGTAAATATGGGACAAATTCGCTTTGTTAAAACAAACTAACACTATTTCCTGAATGAAACGGCAGCGAAATCAGTTTTACTTTTGCAAGCCGTCCTCTCGCTGCTGAGAGAAAAATTAATGAAATAAGCACCTGTGTTTCGAGTGCCTCCTTCAGATCTCCTACAGCAGCCAAACAATGCAACAATTCATGCAAAAGCATGGTCGAGCCGTGTGACAAGAGACTGCCAAAAATCTGAAAAATAAGAGCTATCGATTTCTTTTTTGATGAAGAGGGCAAGCCACATACCTGGACACCTTCCAACCGAACAAATTCAATGCCATACTTGGCAGACTCGGTTGAGATCAACGTGAGCAGCGTCGTGGCGCTCGACCGCAAGACTTTCTCCTCGTGCTCACATGACATAAACTCCAGCAGCTTCTCCATCCCTTTGCTTCGCACAAAGAAGTCCTAGGCAAATGTATGTTGAATGGAGTATGACTAGTGGGACAGACGATAAAATGATATAGATCCGAATTCCATAATATTGACGACAAGTAGACTTTAGAAGAAAAAAAAACAGAAACAACAACGCCACCTTCAGCGGAAGGTTCCTAGTGATAAGCATGCGAATGGAGTCGATGATCAACGACTTGTGTGAGGATGAAGTGGAACCGAGTATAATCATTAATTGCCGTACGAAATATTCGTTTCTGAAAAAAGCTGGTGAAATAGTTGCGAAATTACCCTTGAACTGTCAAGACTGTGGTAAATAACAGCTGATGTTACTGATCGCACCACTTGCACAAGAAATTTTTCCAGCATAAACAGTGTTTTTATCCCTAAAGAAGCTGCTCATCGTTCCACACGATTTTTTTAGGAACAAGAAGTCGTATCACGATTCTAGGCTTTGTTTACAAAGGTGGGATACCCCGACGTAAGCGGTCCCAAAAGTGAAGGTCCAGTTTTGACGGACATGAATAAAAGTGAAGGTGGTCTGCCAAAAAAAGGAGTCGACGGGAGGGCGGAAGAGGTCGCAGTCCAATTGTCGTCTAATGTAGGAAGCTTTTTCCAAATGCAAGGTCCTCTCGTTAATCAGTGAAATTTCCACTATCCAAAGATCTATCTAAAGATGTATTCACTTTTTCAGCTGCTGTTCTGCAAGTGCTGCCGAACTGCGCATAGATGGAATACCCTCCAAATTTACGCCAGGGACCTTCACTTTTCCAAGGCTCGAGAGGCGGACTTTCACTTTCGACCTCCCTCCAACCTGCTCAGTTTTCGGCATATTTCACCACTGCTCGGAAGACTTTTTACAAATGCGAGGTCCTACTGAAATAGAGGAAGGTGTGCCCTATCGAATGGTGTATTTGATTTTGCAGGAGCTGTTCTGGAAGTGCTGGCAGATTGCGCCAAATCTGACCCATTTTTAAACCCAATTTTATGTATATTTTGGTTATTGGTTAATTTCTCTGTGAAGGAGAGGACTTTCTCCAAATGCAGGTCCTCCTGAAATAGGGGAAGGTTTGCCTTATCGAATGGTAGATCTGTTTTTGCTGGAGCTGTTTTGCAAGCGCTGGCAAATTGCGTCAAATTCGATCAATTTTTAAGATTTAACTGATAATATCAGGCTTCAATGAAATGCAGTCTCAAATGCGAGGTCCTCCCCGGGCTCGTCTCATCATAAGAAATCGAATGATATATAACTTTTCATCGGCTGCGAGATCTCGGCTCCCAGCCAAGGAAACATAGCCATGTTATATACTACTTGATTCCTCACGATGAGAGGAGTACAGGGAGGACCTCGCTCTCGAGATTGCACTTCATTGAAGCCTGATATTACCAGTTAAAGCTTAAAAATCGCTCGAATTTGACACAATTTGCCAGCGCTTGCAGAAAAACTCTAGCAAACATATACACATTCGATAGGGCAAACCTTCGCCTATTAGAGGAGGACATCGCATTTGGAAAAAGTCCTCCGAGTGGTGGTGAAATACGTCGAAAACTGAGATGAGACCCAATCTCAATGCGTTTTCGAGCTCAGTGCACACATGTGAGCCGTATTCTAGGAAAATATTTTAGAATTTTTTAAAGAATATTTGTCAAATATTAACAATATCTTACAGTTGTATCTATTAAATTAATTCGCTATTTATTTTTTATTTATTTAGAACGAATATTTTTAAAAAATATTTGATAATAATAAAAAATATTATTATTGATTGATTTTTTTGTTATTATTAAATAATTAACTATTACTCAGTAATAAATATTATATTTGAAAAATACCCAAACTTTCGTACTCTCTCTCTCCCTCCCTCCCTCGCGGTCGACACCTCTGTCTGCCAGACCACCTCCACTTTTGCCCACGCTCGTGAAAACTGGACCTTCACTTTAGGTACCCCTTACGCCCGGATATCCCACCTATAATACTGCGTCAAATCTGACCTCGACCAAATTTTACATATGGTATCGTTATTGGCCAATTCCTCTGTGAAGAGGGAACTTTTTCCAAACGCGTCGAAAAAAATTTGAAAATCTTCATTTTTTCGAAAACTGGAGGCTCGTAATTCGTGAAGCGAATGACTTTTCGGTGAGTTCTTCATGGATTCCAAAAGGGCTTCAAGAGATCTCTTGAAGTGTTCATAGAAGTCCTGAAAAGGCTTACTGATCTCGTGGAAAAATGCTCTGGAAGAATGCGAAATTCCGAAATATGGGTATGTTTTTCGAGCTGCTGCTCAAGGAGAAGGTTTCGAGAAAATCGGAGGAGTGTTTATGAAACGCAAACGCTTGGTCTTTCAAAATGTACAGAAAACTCTGCCCAGCCCTGCTCTACCTTCCTACATAAAAAGTTGCCAGACAACCGAAAAATCTCTAAGATTCACGAGCCGAAGCCGTAACTATGAAGGTGGATCCGGTCCTCTCCATTTCACACACTATCTCGTTTCTGAAGCGGATCCGGCTCGCGCATCTCGGGGATTTACCGCGATATATGGGCTTGCGTTTAGTTACGCTTCAGTCAGTCGATATACTGCCCCCACCCACGTCGGTCGTCGACACGTCTGGAGGAAACCTTCACGCTCTTCGCGCAGAAACCTTCCAGGACCTGTCACGTCGATAGCCCTCTGAAGAGTCATATTTGGCCAGCCTGTCTGGTAAATAGAAGAACGAGAATTCTAGCGAGCTCATTTATTCAATGAGCGGCAATTTTCCCATCAAATACATTTTTCGAAATAAAAAAAAACGAAATAAGAAAGATAGAAAAGATAACAACTTTAAGTAATAGAAACGTAAAGGTATTTGGACCAAATTTTCAACAATTTTACTCCACTTCTCTCTCCAGCTATTTATTTCATTGCAGATAATATCTACCTGACTGGCCGATGAGGCCTCTACAGGCGCGAAGTGACCCACAGCTAAGGGCATGCCTGTGAGGTATGAAATATCTGGAGGGCATTACTCCCTCAGGGGGCTGGGAGCCTAATTCCCTCCCTCCTCTGGTAAGTTACTAGTGCCAGCTAACTACAAGAATAAAGCGATGCGTTTTCAAAGGTCCCCTTACCGACACATCCTTCGGAACGCACGAAGATCCTTCTTCCGCAGAATGGCAGTGAATGCGATAACAGTCCATGCGGTGAAAGGATGGTCAGGCCTGAAAGAGCATCTGCAGTCGTCCTGACGCAATTTGTAAAATCGTCGCTCACATCAAATATTTGGCGATAATATGCACTAGAATCTGCTGGATGTATCGGTCCTGCATCACTACGAAACAGGTGCGGCAGTTGAGAATGTTGAAAATCGACTGCATCAGCTGTGTGATGTTCTGAAATGAAAAGAACGTAACGAAGTGACGTGTCTTCTGGATAAAGAAATCAAGCAGATGTCCGTTTGCTTACGCAGTTGCAGTCGAGAGAAAAATTACATGCCCACAACCCCACCGCGACGCTCTTTGCAACCGTCATAATTTTGAGCAGGGCATCAACGACGACATGGTCGGCGTCTACACCCCAGAACCTCTACGTGTTATACCAGGGTCCTCTCTCTTCCTGTCGCGATGCCCTTGCGCCTCAATCGGTCGTGGGCACGTACTTTTCTCGTTGATTATATGCCGTTTACAAGTAAAAATAGTAAGGTAGAGTGCAACACTGCAATGCACACAGGAACAAAAAAAATTGTGCTTCAACAAAAGCCCCCATATAAGGGCATATAGACCATCGTAAGCCTTGGGGCTAGAGTGGAACAGAGACCGCCACCTGCGTTTTGCTAGTCCCGACGAAGATTAATTGGTTCCTGTGTGGGATGCGGGACATAATGTCGTGAACAGACACGGGCCGACGCCGCCGTTATTGTTAGCCGCTCCCAATGTGGGCGGACCTAACCAATGACGGCGGCGCCGGCCCTTGTCTGCTCACGACATTATGTCTCGCATCCTCCCTGTGCAGTTCTCACATTGTCATTTTGGCTCTATAATCGAATGTTGGGACAACGAGCAGATTTTGCTTTTCAGAGAATTGAACCACCGCATAAAGTGAGCCAGAACTTTCTGCCAACCTCAATGCATTTATGTCATCCTAAGTTGGTGCATAAATTCATGCTACTCTTTTACAACAACCATTTCTCCTTCAAAAACCTCAGTTACTGACAATGTGTAATACACCTCCACATATGTATACTATCTTTGAATTTCTGATCAAATTCATTTGCAGAAATTCTGACCACCAAATTATGCAAGGTTAAGCGGACAATTACCGAATCTCCGGCAACTTTCACTGTGACCTAGGAAGCAGAATACCACGCTTTATACTTTTCTTAAAATTTTCTTCCTAACTCTATTAACAAAAAGATGAAGAGACAGAGATCAGAAATAGCATAAAAATAGAGGCAAAAACGGGCATTGTCACTCTGGAATTTCCTAAGAAAAAAACTTCTCGCAGATAAGTTCGAATAAATTCGAATATGGGTGATTCTCGATAGCCCGTTGGCGATTAACCTCTACTTTCCACTGGACATACCAAGTCTGTCCAGCAGTCTTAGGATAACATACATTTAGATGTAGCAATATAATCGACGAGAAAATACATGTCCATGAGCTCACCGCGACGCAAGTGTACGCGGGAGAGGAACGGAGAGGACTCTGACGAGAGACCCAGAGGCTCTGGGGTAGGAACGCAGATGCCGACCACATCATTTCTTAGCAGCTGTGGCTGATGCCCTGCTCAAAATTAGGGTGGTCGCAAAAATCATCGCAGTCGGCTCGTGGACATGTATTTTTCTCGTCGACAATTCGTGCGCTTGGTTCAAATTACAAGAACAGCAAAATTCGTGAAATAGGGTAATATTGAAATTGTGGAATTTTGACGCCACAGTGCAACAAGTAAATTGGAAAAAATTGCCTTCTGCACTTAATGAAAGGCTTCATCTAGATACATATAAGTAGGGGATCTAAACTGTTTAAAAGAGACAGTGGAAATATGCGTTATTGGCAATTTGACGCTCCTCAGTTTTTTTATCGTAAAAATTCTTGCGGGTAAGGAAAACCAAGGATCTAATGATGTCTTTGGTTTAAAAAGGCATGAGCTATCAAGCGACATACAGTGCCTGTCAGAACTCTGAGTCAGCGTGCGTCGTCTGAGTTTACGGACCTCTGTACTGCATCTCTGCACCATCGGTCGATCTTGCATTAGTAAGGCACCAGCGCTGAGGTCCTTAGATCGGCTACGCGGCTCAGAGTCCGCGACAAGCACTGCACTTTTCGATACCCATCTTAATTTTAGAGTAAAAAATTCTCCTACTGGAAAACTGCATGAATTTATGCACTAACGTTCTACAGTGCTTTTCAAAAATATTTAGCCACTTTTAGTTTGTGCCAGCATTGCAAGTTTTGACCATAGTATAGGGAAGCCCACTGCATGATAGGAGATCCAGATAAAAGCGTGAAAAAAGACGCAGAGCTCCCGCCTGGGTATCTACACATTTTTGACAAGCGCTATATTCTAACAATCAGATCTACTTCTGAGCTTCTTGAAAATAACCAACTTTGACCTTGCATTACCAGTTAATCATATAAAACATTGTCTTTGACAAGCAATCTCTTCGGGAGCGTGGAAAGGATTCTTTGCGATTTAATTCACCGTGAAAATAAGCACTACGAGGTTCTTTGCCAATACGCAAGCGCATAGGGGAGTTAGCAGCTGCGCTCCTGCATCCAGACTACCAAAAATTGGTGCATTCGGCTCTCATTTTCCAGCGCAAACTTCACGGCTCACCTGCTCAATTGTGTGCTCTAGGATGAACTGCAGAAAATGGCAGATCAGCTCTCTCAGCGTAGCATGATTGGTTACCATAGCTAGCAACCGTTGCCGAGCCATGCTCTGGACGGAATTCGCGGCTTTGCGCCGTACCTCCTGCAAATCATTCACATCCAACTAGCCATCGCTGGTGGGACTGCTGCACTCACCGGATCGTCGTGCCTCAGGCTCACTATCAGTGTGTTCACTTGTCGGTTGATCTCATAGATGTTACTTGGGTCGATGTTCTCTACGCTAGACGCCCCCGACGCTGGCTGATACTGTGCTACCTGAACAATGGAAGTCTTAATGGAATCTAGTAAGGATGCATCAATCGCTCACCTGCGAGTAATGTGCTTCAGTGAGCTGGGTGCAGATGCTGAGCTGACTCATGTTGCCCAGCGACATCTGCGACATGCCCGACATCACCGACATTCCGCCGCTTGCGGCCGACATCACTGAGCAGGGACCAGATTGAACCTGCAACAAATGATTAACACCTTACTGTGATGTATGGAATACGTGCGATACTCACTCCGCTGCCATGGTATCCGGAGACACCCGCAAGATACTGACTGTCCATCCATTGTGCAGTTTGCAAGTTGCGAGCCACACATGTTTCACGTAAGCGCACCGCATCTGCTGCGTTCGCCGGACGGAAGGGGGAAGCGTGCGTTGTGTTGAAAACGGGCCGCCTGAAAAATGAGCCGTGGAAAATTTCAAACTCGTTAACATTCCTGTCGCAGAAGCAGCGATTTTCTGCAAAACGTTCGCACAGGCAAGGAATTCGCACTCGTGATCGGCGCTACTACTTTCAGTATGTAACTGTTTCCTTGCGACGAGTGAAATGCAGATGGGCGCTCCGGTTTGGCTGGGAGACTCGAATAGGTTACCAGAGTTACCACGAACCATGGCATCACCGCCGTTAATGCTAATCACGGGTGCGAATTCCTTTTCTGTAAAGTTCGCAGGCAACAGAATACGCATTGGCCGAAACATGAACCAACTCGCAAAATCTAACAGGAAGAAGCAATAGCAAAGCAAAACTTCAGCTTCGTAGCATTTCAATCACACTGCAACAGTTACCAAATCGGCATTGAAGAACCGAAAAATCACGAAAATTTTTGATGAACTCTTTTCCTAACTCTGAAGAAAGCTTATAATGAGATCCAGCGTAATGAAGATGCATACCCGTATGGCGTTTGTGGAGTGTTCGGACGAGCTATGGCGCAGGTGGCCGATGAGGTTGACGGAACCTGCTGGTCGTACGGCGGCGGCACGACGTACGGAGAACTCATCGGATCCATGAATACATTCACTAAAACAAAAAAGGAACTATCGAAGACGAAGAATCTGTAGCGAAGCACGATATAAGAATACTCATTGGAGGTACCTGCTGAAGAAAACGAAAGATTTCTCCCATAAAGTCGAGAAGACAGGTGCGATAGGGTGCAGTCAGGGGTCCAAAAGTGAAAGGTATCTGAAGGTGTCTCGCAGCTCCAAAAGCGAAAGGTGTCCACGAGACTAAGCAGTGAGTACATTCCTTACAATAAAGGGTCCCCGCACAGAAGACGAAGCCATTTGAAATCAGGAAAATGCATAGAAATGGATTTAGATAGTCGAGCGACATTTACGAGGGTGTTAGGGTAACTCAGCATAAAAAATGCTTTCGATCCATATAGAACATCAAATTTAATTTTTTTGTTGGGACAAGGGAAGGGCATTGCAACCAATCCAGTTCATCGTCTGCATCACAATAGTTAACGGGCTACCCTAGGTGCAAGAGATGCAGCCGTTGAACTTAGTTGGCTGTAATACGCTTTCCATGTTCAAGAAAAATACAATTAAGTTTCGAAGCTTGTATGGATCGAAAGTACTTCTTACCCTGAATCCACCTGATACCCTCGCAAAAGTCGCTCTGCTATCTAAGTCCGTGTTTTGACCATTTTCTGCCGACTTTTTGCCGATGAGTCGTAACGCCGCCGAGCCCTCCTACGAACATGAACATCACTCTATCGGGACGCGTGTACTCATGATACACCTGTTTCCGCTTTTACTCCAACTTCTTCCTTTAGTACTTCATCATTCTCTACATTTTCCCTTTTTCTGCATTTTTACTTCAGTTTTTTATTATTCTCTCTTCCTCACAGTTTTACTACCTCAGTTTTCGAATATTTTTTTTGCTTTAAAGGCAGCACTCACGATAAAAAAAATGTTCTTCAGTTTTTATCATGAAAGTCCTCCTCTGTCCATATGTAGCACTATTGCAAAGAATTTGCGTCAAAACTTCGTCTTTCTTCGGAATTCGGCTTCAGATGAGCTGGTGCCGTGTACACCGCTGCCCAAGTTTTTGAGCAGGACCGTGGGGCGGTCAAGATGACCGCAAGTAAAATCGTCCGCTCAAAGATCTTGACGTAGGCAAAACGGGATAATTTGGCCATGAGCACATCCTACGGCTTCCCTTCGTCACTTATATGGTGATTTTAACCATATTTCTTCAGCCGTCCTTTTTGACCATCCTGTAGGCCTGGTCAAAAAGGGGGTGGGCCTGAACAGCACCTTTGGCTAATCTGTCGCTGAATTCTGAAGAAAAACGAGGTTTTGACGTGAATTCTTCTGCAGTCTTCCTGCACATAGATGGAGAGATGCTTTCGTAGTACAAACTGAATAACATTTTTCTAATCGTGTGTGCCGCCTTTAAAGTAAAGGGTATACCACTCAGATTCAAACCAAAGTGAACGGAGTCAAAGCTTTGTCTTCGGGCATCGCGCGTATGAGCAGTTGTCAGTTAGCCAAGCAATCATAGTAAATAAGTCTTGAAATGAGCAGAACAATTAAATAGAAACAGAGCAGCGTAAATATACAAGAAATTTGTCCGACTTCCTAGCGAAACAAAACTTCAAAAAATCCGATAACGGCAACAAATAAGTTGTGAAAGCAAAGGGTTTGCATAGCACCTACTGACAATCGCTTAAACAACGAGAGTTTCCGTACCTAGCTTTCAGGGTTTAAAACATTGCTAATGGTACCTAGGAAAAATTAACGAACACATTCCCATTAACTAGCAAAACCTCTAAATAAACTGTAAGAAGCACTTCAACTTCGAATTCAAGTAATCGGATAGATTGTAGCTTCCAATACTCTTTCTGAATCGGCAAAAATAAGACAAGGAGCGAAGCGCGTCTGTTTCACAATTTTTTTTTGCTAAGTTCATGCCGGTGAGAGTTTTTTTCTTGCTTGTTGCACTGCATACAGACGACCCTATAGTTGAAAGTTTTTTTTGGC
>KN549327.1:106472-118327 GCA_000797555.1 Oesophagostomum dentatum | reverse complement strand
AAAATCTTTTCAAGGGGGCGGCCGCTCTCAGATCCAAAAGTGGGCGGGCTGAGGGCGAGGCCAAGAAAAAATCGATTGTGATATTTTTCAAAAAAGTTTTTAACTTTTTAAAAGATAAAAATCCATATTTTCAATCAATAACAAAAATTATTTTTGAAATTTCACCCGTTTTTCAATTTTTTCTCTGGCCTCTGTGCCACTTTCAAAAATTTTTGGACCCATTCCACACGGCACCCTCCCATCCCCCCACACTCGGATCGCCACTGATACATGTACAACCTGTCCGCGCCAGCCTGTCCGATCGCGCGGTTTGCGTATGAGGCATGCAGCGAGATGGCGGCTCCACTGCTTGCTCGCTAAAAATAGTCGGCAGCCGCCGTTATTGATTGAAGCGGGCAGGGGACCCACCATCTGGCCGCATGCCTCATACGCAAACCGCGCGATCGGACAGCCTGGCGCGGACAGACTGTATACGTATCGGTAGCGGTCGGAGCGCCTCCATCCCCTCGGGCCGAAATTGGTCGAAACTAGTGACGGAGGCAGAGGAAATAAACTACAAAATTTTTAGAAATGTTTTTAAACCTTTTAAAGTCAGGAATCGATATTTTAAATTGACGATGAAAATGGAAATTATGTTTGAAAATTGACGATATATACTGCACCCAATACATACTTCATATGGTATATGATCTCTTTTGTATTGCTACCATCTTTGGAAGGTACGTGCTGTAAGCGGTGCATAACCTCTTGCGGTTATTCGACGGTTTGACCAATGCGAAAAATCGGTTGTACCACTAGAGGACATGAAAAAGGCGAAAATGCCGAAGCGTGGCTTCAATAGAAGCGTTGTAATAATGGATGGTAAGGAATTAAGCAAAAGACATTTATAATAATATTAGATGTGCCGAGATTTAAAGAAAATCGAACGTGGCAACAACGACTATCTACTAGTAATTTTAAAAAAGCCTTTGTGGTTCAAGCAATATACGCACTTAGTTATATTAATGATTAAAATGTTGTTTTGTTTTGATAGATCTGTGAGGTGAAAACGGAGCTGTTATATAATACATAGACTTAAGTTCTATATCATCTCTTGAGAGTATTATTAAGCCTCAATTTCGTAGTTCTTCATCTTGAGACAGCAAGATATATTCGTTTGGAATTGCGAGGGAAACTGATTCCCTGCCATCCACCTGATCATTTCTGCAAACAGCAAAATCTAAATTTTCCTACAGTTTTTGCTAATAGAAACAACTATTGCAAGATACTATGAAAGCGCTGGTAATATCATGTTAATACATGGGCAGATTAGTATCGATTAATCTTTTCGAGAAATATAGGATAGTCTTGGAACTTTCCATGTGAGGCAGAGCTCCCGGCTCAGAAGTGGAGATTAAAACGAGCCGGACAAACGATGCATGTATAAAAAGTGTACGTACAATATACGACAGTATGGATTGATGGCTCTGGCAAAGCTGCCTGGTTGTGCTGCCTCAAATTATTGCGTCTGGAAGTGCACCTGTACTTGCGCTATTCCCGAATCATTCCTTACATAGAAGAATACGCAAAAATTCAAGAAAAAACTAGCACAAGGCTGCACATAGAAGCTACAAACTAATAAGGCGCAGCTTTTTGACATTTTTCCACAAAAGACGGAAAGAAACTTATATGTATGTTCCAAACAGTTGTTGCACTATTGAATAAAAACAAGAAGAAACTGGATTTGAAGAATTTTGAAGTAGTGCCAACGTGCAAAGGCAAACTGTAGGTATCATTTGAAAAGTATATGCTGTAGCTGCTACAGACGACCTCGGTAGCATGTTAAGCGGTAAGTGGAACAAGGATGTGTGCTACAAGAAGTATTCGGTCCCTGAAAAGGTTGTGAAGCTTCTAGAGAGGATATATAAGGATCGATTTGCCGAAATAACAGTCGCAACAGTTAGCTCTAAATTCCAAGGAAGTCGACTTCAGGAGCACGAGAGAAATAGGCGATTTTCTTCAGTTAATATGCGAGCCATAAGTTGTAAGCCGTACAAGAAAAATTCAGTTAAGGTTATTTTAAGGTTATTTTACGAGTCCGATGTTTATTTTTCTTTGTTTTCGTGGAGTAAGGCGTATTTTGCCAAATTAGAAATAAGAAGTAGTGATTGCGAGTGCTGCCAGACAGAAATGTGAAAAGGGCTGCTCCGTCGTCCCTCTCAACTAGAAGATTTCTCTGCTCGCTGATTCCACCACCATTCATCGCAGAAAGAACGAAAAACCCGGGCAAGCTCGTGCCTCACATCCGAAGTGCAACGAAAAGCCGAGAATAAAATCTAATAAGACTCGTTCATAGTGGATGAAACAGTAGTGTCTCACTCTGTCCGCCCTTTCAATACATATAAGGCAGCAATACCATTTGGCTTACCTATTCGAGGTTGAAAAGTGTAGTCGTACTGTAGTAAGTAGGCACATTCTCTCGTTAGGAATCTCGACGAAATGGAGAGTAATAAGAACCTTGGAGAACACATAACGGAAGAACAAAAAATTGGGTAAATGTGCTGAAACTTGGGGTCTAACGGCACATATTGCATGGGGAGGTCAGCATAATGGCTTCGAACACCCATGGTCACTACCTCTCGTTTCCTTGACGAAAGTTCCACAAGATAACTTTTTTACTGAGGGGAAATCTGTGCACGTGAGGAGTGCAGCATTTCCTGTTCCAGTACAATATATTTTTTTTATTCTTTACCGCACAAAATCTCGGGGAAGTAGGGAACGTGCTGCTTTTGCAATAACCGTGCTGATTCATTCTCATTTCACAAAAACATGTACACCTGCCATATATGTAAGAAAGTTCGTCTAAAAGGATACCTTGTCATTGATAAGAGCGCAAAGTGATCACAGTTTCGAAAACACGGACGCAGGCAATTCAGCAGAGCGAAACAGCTCTTTTCCCATTATTTCCATGTGTAAACATGTGAAACCCTTTATAGCGTCTGGCATTCAAGAAATTGTGGTATGTTTCGGGCGAATCATCATTGCTGGCCTTTCTCAGTGGAAAAGGAGGAAGTCGAAAAAAGCGTATAATAACAAGCGCGCCCATCTTTTCTCTCTTTACCAACCTAGAAGGCACAGACGGTTTCTCAGATGTAGCAGAACGCCCAGATTCTACAAAGAAAGAACATGGAATGCCCTACAAACAGGTAATTCAAGCGGCAATTTTTTACAGACAGTGCTACATACGAAAACACAAAAAGCATCTCCGTGACACACATATTCACTGCTAAATTAGAATGCAATCTGCATAAGAGGAATGTTGGTGTTCACTGACCAAAAATTCATGAAGTGCTTCGCTTTGAACAAATTTTCTCAGAAAAGACGTTATTGCAGAGCATGGACTCTACATGGATCGCCAATGGATTCACTTTCGAATTGCTATCCGCAAGCGCCAACAACTCTATGCAGCATAGAGCTATCGGCGCTCAAAGTGGAAGAGGCAGAATTTTTATACGATTTTCAGAAAATCGTACAAAATTTATAGGAAGCCCACTGCTCCAAACAAGTGGCTATTGTTGAAAGCAAAGTTCGAAGTACAAAATCCAGACCAGAGTGAACTTGACTCTTTCCGCTCTTTTTCGAGTGACCGCGATTTTGGAAAACGCGACCAAGAATGATTCTTCGACCCATTTTCCGGGAAAAATTCGTGTTTTCAAATTTTCTTCTGGCAAAATTGATCCAATTGGCGCAGTATCTCGGCGATAGTAAAGGGAAATCTATCTAAAGGGAATCTTAGTGCTGTATTGTGCATGTTTCAATTCATGTTCGCTTCTGCTGCAACGAGCAGCACATAACTGTACAGGAGCACTCAGCAACGACAACGACTTTGACGCTTTATTGCGCCCCTACAGAAATTTTCGAGAGACAACATAACATGTATTCGATACGTACTATGCCCTTAAAACTTCAATATTATACATCAGAGGAAAGCATGGATCGTCTTCAACAAATAATCGGCATTCCATTCTTGACATCGGGCATTTCATTCTTAACGACCTAATTTTTCTTAGATGTACATAAACTTCTGAAATTTTTTACTGGTCATGCTGAGAGCTCTAGTGATTATGGCACACTAGACAATATGCCGGGGTTCTTAAAAACTAAACAAAATTATGATCGTCTTTTTCCCTTCTTTTTAGAAGCTCAGTTTCACCTCGAAACTTGCTTGATAGGTTGCTTGGGACGAGTGAAATTACCGTATTCACTTTGTACGCCGCCATTCTGGGTGCCTTATTGAAACGTGGCAGGTGAGTCTAAACCACAGTGAATCAATCGCAATTTTGTAGTAATTAGCAATCGTACAACCTCATACGATAGTCTTACTCGGCGTCCCAAAACATACTAATGCACAGGTTTTTAGAGCGATTCTGAAGTTTAGCCTCTTATCGTAAATGTCTCGTTGTCCCACATGATAGAGGTTAAGGTGCAAAATGAAATTGATTTTTGTAATTATAGATGAAAATCGCCCGTAAGATAAAGAGAAAAAAGTTTTGAAAATTTTAGGGCTCATAGGCTGGACTGGAACTGGGACTTACCGCAATATTTTTGTCGCGTAGCAAAAAAAGACACATTTATTTACGTCTCTATCAAAAACATAACTGCCGATACCCTAATTTAATGCAGAATAAAACAAGCAAATTAGAAAAACTGTACAATGTATTTTTCTACACAGCGTTTGTTTTTAAAATTTAGGAAGAAGGTGCGCTGATGTCCAGTGAAAACAACTTGCATTACAGCGTACCGTCGATCATCCAAGATTTTTCTTATAAGTCTTGCCAACCGTTCCTTGAAATTGTTGTGAATGTGGTGTATCTTAACAACATCGTTACTCGTTACTAGCAATGGAAGAAAAACTGAAGTGTGGTGAACAAACCTCGGCATTTATCTGACAGACAGCAATATTATTCTGGTCAAACTCTGCACCAACTCCCATCATAGGTATTATGTCGTATTCAGGACCTCGAATTAAGTCAGTGAAACATCGTAAACTGGCCTACGTGTATAAAGGCTTTAAATTAGTCTAAATACTAATGTGTTCTATATTTGGACACAAACAAGAATGATTCGAGGCTTTGACTGTCAAAAAGAGCGAACTTCTCTAGTCTCGTGAGATGACAACAGCATCATCTACCTGCTAAAGAGCTCTTTTATTAGAAACTCTCACGTTCTAATGCTTGCCGTTGCCTCATAACAGAACTGCTATTGCTGCTATGATAGCTATTGCCCTACATTTATGCTAAAATCACAAGGTCCACCTTCATATTCTCTCGCACCCTCGTGTTAATTCAGTTTTACCTGTTTGCCCTCTCTGAGTCAAAAAACTTCTTTCGCAAGGATCCTTAAGAGCCCATCAGGAAAGCTTGGTATATAAAGAGGAAGCAAGCGCAACTGCTTGGAAATTCAACAATAATGCTACTATTGCTTTATGCTGCCTCCACTTACTAATCATCATAAGGCGCACTACCGAAGATATTGCCTTCAGAGACTCTTGCACGGTTATCAGATGCAGCATATCTTCGGCTGTTCAGCTGTGATAAGCACTTGTTAGCGAATGCATTTTTGCAAAGGTAAGAATCAACTGCTACTAAACCGCTCATACCCTAGCTGCAGATAAATGTTATCTGAGAAACAAGCTTACCTTCATTATCCATTAGAAGCTGGTCAACGAAAGGAGTTTTCGTCAGCTTTGTCAAGAACGTGATTATATCAATGTGTACTGTAGTTCGAAATTCATATTTTCCTATAAATTTTGCATAAAGAAGATTAAAAGTTTACCCAGCGAAAGAGTGGACGAGAAGATAAAGCAGTATCTGGGCTAAGATTCCTGCCACTATTTTGTACAAACTTAGTCAAATCTATTCAAATTTCGCATGGCCCAAAAGCGCAGTTGTTGCCCTTCGTTCCTAAATTGCTGCACTGACAGGCGACAGTCCAAGTAAGACTAAGAGTCAAGGGTAGCTTTCGCAGTTATAACCGAGAGGAGGGTTGCTGTGGAGTCGATACATTTAAGGCCAAATTATATACTAGCGGCAGCGGTCTGTACAGAGGAATACGCGGAAATTTTAGCCCACAGACCTTTAGTCTCCTACAGTTGGAGCCTTCTCCTTGTTCAGAAACTCCACTCTGGCACTAATCCCAAACCTGGACCGCGTTAGGGTCACAAAGGAAGCAAGTGCTAAGGCTCCAAATCAAAATGAGGCTGCGCATTACGATCGCTCGTAACGATGCTATGCATTACGACCGTGAAGAAATTCAAATCATAGCTTGAAGCAATAGTTACGTTGCAGCGCAGGCTTGCCTTTAGCGAAAAATCTTCTGAAGATGGGAAAACTGGGGTTCACAAAGGATGTAGATAATTCTTTTTTTCATTTACTAGACGAAGAACTGCTCTACCGTAAAGAACAGTACAGTGTTAAACATTGGAATTTTTCGATTTCCATCCAAAGTATGGCCGAAAAAAACTGTGACCTTCAGCTTCATACTGCTGTTACCGGGTAACTTCGTAACTGATAAGAAACCAGAGAATTTGCTCTATCACAGCATTAAAGATACTTTCACATTTCTTCCTTTTGATAGAGATGTTTTCGACGCTACTCTGATGCGCCTTTGACCAGCAGTTGCAGCAAAAATTACCATGAGTCGCATCAACTTAATCCGTAGAAGAAGGAGCATATATGTAGCTATGATACTCCAGGCCTGAATAAAGTAATTTTCTAGTTTCCTTCAGTTATAAAGTTTCCTTAAAGTACCCGACTAGGAAGATTTATCCTTTGGTTTTTTGGCCTACTTCTTCTCAAAGTCAGCATCAGCTAACTGAAGCTGAGCGTGTAGCATTTCCACCCCTAGAAGTGTCATCAAGTACTGTTTACTCACGACGATAGAACGGATCTTCTCTCTTCATTTGATATAAAAAGTTCTGCACTTCTTTTCCGTTTTGATTAAGTTCAATGGGTTTTCTGCACCCCTTTTTCCCATTTTTAGAGGAACCGGCGTAAGAGCGTAGTTTTCTAGCTACTTTTAACCGCATTTTCTGCATCCTATTGCCTTAGCTACTCAGTGGTTTTCTGTTTGAACGATGCATTTCTTCTAGTAGCATGTCGAAAATCTCCGCCAAGAAAGAGGAGCGGGTGGGGGGATCGCCTTGGAGGGACGCGAGTTGTAGTGTTGTAGCATGTTACATCATGTTACATTGAATTCCAATTCTTAATTTAAAAAATACTTTGTGGAAGGTCACTCAACTAGGGTCAATTGGGAAGCTAAACGTGACAGTTTAAGAATGACGTTTCCTGTTATTGAATGATTTAACCCAAATTAGAAATTTGTTCGAAAAAATAGCATGAACTGGAATGCCATGTATAAGTTATTTTATGGTGCTATAAGTGCACTTTCTCATATAAGTAACATCATAATTAAGAGATGCTACCTTTGAGTTCTTTCGGCATGACATGTGCTTGAGAAAGCTTCGTTTCATTTCCAACAGCAATAGGAAAGAACACACCAACAGACGAGAAGAGTTTGTCGTTTTCTTCGTAAATCGGATCCGCGCCATAAAATAGAGATCCCTAAATGACTCATTTGGGCAGCTGCTAATGTTCTGCTATGCCTTTGCACTGCTTCGTTGTCCTCTAGGAAAAATACATATTCTTTCCACCAGTACTTCATCAGAAGTGCCCATGTTTAAGGATGAAAAAACATGAAGCTTGCTTCCAATTCCAACATTCCACACAGGTAAGGTCGCATTATTTTGTTGTTCACTTTATTGTTGGCTGAAGCAGCGATAACTTGCAGAACCCAGTATCGAACATTTTCAAACAGTGGTATAAGAATTTAATCGGTTGAGGGTTGTCCCAAAATATGTGTAATTCAGTCATAGGTCATAATTAGTCATAATGCATATCAAAATGCGAGAGTTCCACAAAAAAAATACACAGGGCTCAATTTTGGTGCGAAAGTGACGGGTCCAATCGGCGGAGACTTCAATGCGCGTTTTATTGTAAGGTTCCCCAAAAGCTTCGGAAAAATTTTCTGTGCTTCAAATTCAATAATGGCAGCAGACTAAAGAGCTCTAGCTTTTTTTGAATCCATTTGAAACAAAAATAGGAAAGGTAACGGGAAGCATCCTCGCTTGTTTTGAAATCAAGGCTTGCGATTAACCACGCGGACGTGAACGCTAGTGGTCAAGTTGAAGCAGGAGCAGAAGTTTAGAACCAGCTCATTCTGGCAAAAAATAAGGATTCTTAAAAGGATTTCTTCCATTGTTTGAGTTTTCTAGGGTGTTCTAGGTTTGTTCTCTTCATCACCATGCGGTAGCATGCTTGCATATTGTTTGCATTGTGCTTGCTCGCCGTAGCAGTGTTTTTATAGGTTTTTCTTGGTTGTTTCATTGTTGCTTGTGACTGCAATCTAAATGCGAGCAGTTACAAATCGGCAAAGTGCAAACTTGCCACCGCATGTCGCATGAAGAGACCAAACCTGGAAGGTACAAAGAGTAAGAGAACACTTTAAAAAAACTTTTTTTAACCCAGATTAGCTGATTTCGGACCTCTACGCCTCTACTCCAGCATCAACAGCAATTTGCACGCGGCCTTGAATCCGCCTCAACTTCAAAACAAAGGACATATATTCTCATTCTTTTGACCGTAAATATAAATAAACTCTAAAGGCTCTACTGAAGTGGAGATATCTGCGATGTTTCCGCTGCGTTAGTATACCGTACCCGAAGCTAACAGTCTCTTAAAAATTAAAGCTGTTAGAACTTGTTGTCACTGTGCTATTCCAGCGAAGTAAAAGCGGGCTAATCTGAACCGACACTCGCATAATATTGGAATACGTTGATATTCTTCACATGATTGGGCAGTTACGGTACGTCTACCTGTATTTTTAACAACAATATCTTCGCCGTCGAGATAAATAAGTTCGCTCACATTTGGCAATTGCTCCTTTAGCTTCCTTTCAGCTTGCACATCCCAACCAACACCCAGAGTGACCACTGTAGAAGGAGAGTGCTGAATTGCTAGTTCCAAGGAACGGAGAAAATACGGAAGCACATTCAAATAAGCTATTTATTTATGTTGAAGTAGCCAACGGCAAATTCGGTATTTAACGGGAAGTGGCCGTTAAGTATCCTATTTTCACCCAAAGAATATTTCAAAGCAAACATCAACCACCAAGGCTCCTAAGTCATACCGAAAAATATTTGCTAAGAAAATACCGGGATCTTCCATTGCATAAGTGAAGAAGGTGCTATACAGTGTCGTATAGGATCGGCAGCAATAAGGATGAGTTTTATTATTAGTGTTTCATAAGCCATTTGATGCATGACAACACGGCACGCCATTGTCGAGCAGTGATGCGACAATGAGCTAGGGCTTAAAACACTTTTGCCATAGAGAGAAGCTCCAGAGCTGCAGCCGGTTTCGCGTTAAGAACTCTTAACCAATGCTTTTACTACGGAGTCAGTAGAAATCAGTTTGAGTGTGATCGAGTCTCTCGCGATCCTCTCGCGCATCTCTACTTCTTGAAATAAGACGATAGAGATACGCGTATAGCAGTGATCAATGTATTCATGTTCAAGAGCGAGATGGACAAGGCAAAATGGAGGGGTAGTTTCCGAAAACGGTGTTTTTAGTTATTTTCGAAATTATAAATACATCGCTGGAATCTGCAAGGAAAATGCGGAATTTCTAATATCTCAAAACATGAAAATGAGATACGGTTGTGTCTTTGAAAAAAGGCTGGGTTTCGCATGGGCTTTGGCAGCATGAAGTGCGTCGAGACAGTAGCGAGGGTCGTTAACGTCCACCGCGAACGCTGCCTTCGTCTCATCTATACCTCGTCGACCATGCTTAACAATGTTGCAGATTTTTCACCACTCTTTTCAATACTATTTGGAAAGAGAGTACGCGAGGGCAACATAATATAGCCAATATTGCTCACCGCGGCGTTGCAGTGGATAATAAAGTCGCTCGAGTAAGGAGAAACACGTGCAGATGGACGGCTTCAGCTTCGGCTTCTCCAACTTTAGTTTCGCAGACGACATCATTCTCTTTGCGAGAAGTTCCAGTGAAGCAGAGACTATCTTAAAGGGGTTAAACGAGGTACGGAAGAGATTCGGACTGCGAATAAATCGAAAGAAGACACTGTCCGATCAAGTAGGGCAGCTTTGGCCACCTCCGAGCCCCCGAGAGGAGCCACACAAACCAGGAGCTTCGTGCCCGTCTATTCAATGTGGTCGTTCTCCTAGCACTCTGTTAAGGCTCCCTTATATTTGCGGAGACTAAATCGCAAGATATGACAGTTCTACGTGACAGTCCTAGTAAAAACATGTGATTGTCTATTTAGTCAACCATTGTCTTGTCGAGAGCTAGCGAAAAGTCTTCCTTTAGTTAGCTTTCACTTATAACAGCAACTTAGTCATAGCATGGGTATTCAATTGCCGGATAGGAATGATAATAAAAAAACGTGTTCGATTTTGTTCGCAGCTGCTTGTCCAGATATAAGACTGCGCTCTAGTCATGTCATTCATAGGTATGGGCGAGCCTAAACTGCCGTTTATCTAACTGTCAAGCATAATTACCTAAGCTTGATGCACCAAAATTGAAGGAAAGGAGTACAAAACACTAAACAAACATAAACATTGTAGGTACACGATAAGCTCTAACACTCCCCTCCCCCCGCCCTCCTCTCCTATTTACTCTGTAATGCACGCAAAATGGGCAGTTAAATATGTCTTTGAAATGTTACAGATATGATTATGACATCTAACGAATGTATTTGAATATTCGAATATCGAATATTCTATACCTTCGAAAACATTCGAATGAATGAATAATATTCGAAACAGGTTCCTAAAAGTATTCGAACTCGAATATTTGAATATTGCCTCTCTCGAATATCCAAATATTTTATCCGAACATTTCCTCCCACTAAATAATCCGGAGCCATATGCACCTTTTGACCATCTGTGGCCGTAAACAAGTGCGTCTGTCGCCGATGAGTCATTGTCAAGGATGAGTCATCGCGATTTTTTTCAGTGATCACAATCATACGGGGGAATAAGTGTTGACAAAGCAGGTTCCGTTTTCAGTCCAGAGGATTGGATCACGTGTACGCGACCAGCAACCTTGGATTACGCGCTTAAGGCTCAAGGTACATTTCGTGCGATGCCATTAAATCGCGCTGGAGTATTGTACAGCTTCAGTTGTAAATGTACAAATCGATGATAATCACATGAATAAGTCAGCTTTTCCTCTTGTTTAGTCATCACAAACAAGCGCGCATTCGGTGACGCAAGGGTCAAAAAGTAACAAAACAAAATTTGGCGCAAATGATAAATACAGTAGCTGATAAAGGCTGCTGGAGGGACCTGAGCGAGAAGCGAATCGCTTGAGGTACGCGACGATGTTGGAACTCCTACACAGTCCCGCACTTATACCGGATCACTGATCTACACCTCGAATAAAAGTATTCTACTCACGTTTAAATAATGGAAAAAACCACAAAGAATGCTATTGGGTTGAAAGTCTTTTTGGCATATGAGATTGCTCCCAAGCCACAAAAACATTTTCTATGATGACGCCAATGTTGGGTTCGCCAGACCACCAAAAACATGTTGTTGTTAAGAAACATTTGTTAAGAAACATCCACGCATCCGAGCTATGCGTACTTGTCAAACTTTATAAAACATTCGTCCTACCAATTCTTGAATATTGCAGTCCTGTTTGGAACCCCATGCAGAGAAAAGACATAATTAAACTTGAAAAAGTTTAATTATGTCTTTTCTCTGCATGGGGTTCCAAACAGGACTGCAATATTCA
>KN549326.1:94464-126947 GCA_000797555.1 Oesophagostomum dentatum | reverse complement strand
ATAACAATAATAACATTATAATAATAATGGTGGTATAATGGTAATATACGCTTGTAGCATGCACTGTTTCAATCCTTCTTATTCAAAAGCACTCCGGAATTTCACGGCTAACTTTCTAGAATTAAAAAAATGATATTATGAAATATACTGTTAAAAAGTGTTATCTGATGCTATTTAGTAGTGAATTAGGGGAAACAGTAGCAAGCTCAAAAGTTCACAATTTTTTTTCTGACCGAAAGCCTTATGGGTATCACAGAAACAGAATTGGTTATAGCGGGTACAAGGAGAGAAAAAACACAAAAGCGTAGTCATATCAGTATGACTTATTCTATGCACCTTACTCGTGGCCAAGTTTCTTGTTTTGACTGGTTTTGGACGGTTATTTTCGTGAAGGAAGCGTTTTGGTTGGGAAGAAATAGCAGAGCACTGTGAAAACCAACAGAACCAAACTTTTTCTGGACTGGTGACGGTTTTTAGAAGTCGTTTCGCCTAATCTAAATATTTGATGATTCATAGGAAGCCAGCTGCATTTCACTTCTTTTATCTGAGAATTTTCTTCTACAGAAATAATGTTGCAGAAACAGTTGTTGAGAGACATCTGCGCTTTTCTTTCAGAAATTGTGACAAGCGAAATTTGGTTTCGATGGAAATTTTTGAAAAGACCTGTTACCGGAAGCTTAAATTCTGCCTGTAGCATTGGCTTGAGGTGGAGATTAGTGTTTCCGACGTCATGCTACAGTTTATTTTATTTAAAGAGTTGCCGTTTGTAGCCTTTCGTAGCAGCCATTACGGCCGCTATGAAATTTCATAATGACCTGGATTTGTCACAACTACTTTTGAAATATTACCACTTTCGCTTCAAACAATGAGTGAAGAGGAGGAGATGGACAATAATTATAGCAGCATTGAGTTTAACATTTATATCTTAGAAATTAATTGTGGTGGACAATGTGAACTGAAAGAAGTCGAATTAGACAACAGTTATTTAAATAACTGATCTCGATATTTTCCACTTAGACCGTCAGTCCTAAATTTAATTAATATTTAACTCGCCTCGAATTCCCTATATTTCGGAGAAGAGTACGATTTTCTACACCTGTGCAGCATGTTTTGCTAAAATGTATAGACCTACAGTAGAATTAGGCTCCCAACAGTGATAATGTTAAACCGGTTTGGTTGCGTTAAACTTTATCATTGACATGTGTTCTAATCAGAGAGTTTACTATTTGATAAACAGTGATGTGTATTTTAAACAGTTTTGAATTAGAATGGAATAATCTACCTTTCATTTTCTGGTGACGCCTACAAGACTAGTATACTATTTTTTAACAACTTCAGTGTACAACAACGCAGAAAAATTTACTAACCTGAAGAGGTACATAGCTATTCAAAGTCAAATTTGATTCCTACAATGGTGCTTTCTCAACTGCCCCTATTTATACTTTCAAAATTGAGTTCAGCTCATTTTGCAACGAAATTAAAAAGGCACTGTTGTTCTATAAGTGTGGAAACGAATGAACTCTGTGAATTGTTGCTTTTCGAGGAAATTCTGTTCCTCTCTGATATGAAGCAAACCTGCAATCTACATCGTATAAGAATTCCACCCACGTAACCTCCATAATAATGGGTCGATCCTCAGCTTTCTGTGCAAATTATTTTTTACTACTTCTGCTCAAGTAATATCCTAAAACCTGGTAGAGTGAGTGAGAACTGATCGTCAAAATGCGAAAAGAAAAAAGGTTTGCTCAAGCAAGAATCAGTTTCTTTGGTAATTCCTGATTTCTAATAAAGATGGTTTTTGAAAATGAGTAGCCAAATTACAAAAGGAGCCTATGGTGATCTAAAGATCTTGTTTGGTGGAAACAAGTTAATTTTCATAATAGCCTAAATTTTAGGTTAGATTAGGAACGCTTATATCGTTCAGTTAGTAAAAATAGTAAGAAGGAATGCAAAGAACGTTAAATGCCATTATATAATGATTACAAAGAATCTGAGTTTCAAAAACATTTTGTCGTAAATCCGCTCTCGAATAATCCTAAAAATTAAATCTCTCCTAATTTCAAACAGGCTTCGGAGTCTTAGGCGGCAGTCTCTTCTAAATATAGAAAGAAAGTTTGAGCTGTTACTCATTTTCTTCCCATATATTCGGATTTGTTCGAATATTCGAATAAATCACCTAATTTTTTAGCAAAAATTTATTTCTTTATCCTTTTATAAGGGCAGAGAAATAAGTGTAAAAAGAAATAAGCAAACAGTTCTGATAAGGAGCTTACCAGAATTGTTGCCATCAGCGCCCATTTAATTGAGCAGAGCCAAAACCCTTTCGTTTTCTATGTTCTTAGTTCTTACTTTTCCACTGTAATGCTTTATTTGAAATTATTCGAACATTGGAATTGCAACGGTTTAGTGGGGAGGGAGGGTAGAGGGTAAAATGATGAACTCTTTCAAATCGGAGCGTTTCACTTAATGAACAAAAATCCTGTGAACGTGAAATTACCGAAGCATATGTATGTTCCAACCAGAAGTAATTTTGGTTAGACGTAAACTTTATTAATATTTAAATCTGTATGAAATGTATGTCGCTGTTGTAGCACATTTGCGTGCGTTTATTCTGAACGATGCACTGCGAATTTCTGTTACTCTGCGTGGAATAAGCGATGAGTAATGTTGCCCAGATGTTGCTTTCGTGCATTTCAATCATACTGAAGAGAAAATTTCCGCAGTCATTCCATTCCTTCAAAGTTGTCCTTTTGCGGCATGGAAAGTAGTAGATGCTATCTGCATCTACACTTTCGTCTTATCTTGCCAATTTTTAGATGCGAGTATCAGAGATTGTCGTAGGCCTTAAATAAGTAAACTTCAGATATCCTTTCACAACAGGACTGCAAAATTTTATGAAATGTTCCTGCTTATTTTTGGCATACTATTTGATGGTGGTCGACATTTTCCTTTGGAGTGACTTCAAAATTTTTGGAAGAATCTGCTTTTGAGCTTCTCTAAACTATTATATTGGTATGAAAAGTAAACATATTAAAGTCACTAGTTATGGAAATATTTTTAAAAATTTGCTATACTGTTAAGCTACGCAAACTGGGTCAAAAAAGATGGGGACTTTTTGGAAATATTCCTCATAAAACGAAAAAAAGCCGATGAGCGAAGTGGGATCAAGTACATAGCAGGAGAGAGGAAAATGGCTGCACCGTGCATCCTGAATTCGAAATGTAGGAATAATTTCGATTATAAAGTTATTTTGCAAAGTAAGAATTCAGGTTTCCACTTCATTCTCTCGAAAACTTTGTTTGGTTGTTTTGGAAATTTTTTGCAACGGGAGCTATAATTAATTCTGGTATTCTTGGCACCAAACTATGCGATTTTTCGAAGTTTTCGAATGTTCGAATAGATCGATATATTTAGACAAAATGAACAGCTGCGTATGTTTTTGAATGCCTGTAAAAACGGCCCGATTTAGTTTCGGAATCCTATTTGAAATTGAAGCGGATTCAACTTAGTCTTCCATGAGTTCAGTTTCTGTGATTATTCGAACATTCGAGAGTTGATTATGTGCTCTATACCTTCAACATAGAAGTGGTAACCACAAAAACCGTAGTACTTCAATCTGACATCGCTCTTTACTGACGTAGTATTTATTTGAAAGTGAGACAGAATTAATTAGTGACAGTTGGATGTTCATTTACGGTAAGCACATAGTTAATTTAAGAGAGCTTTGAAGACTTCCTACGACTACTTTGAACAAATGGTTGGATTTGTGATAGCCTAAGAACTGAGGTACTCACATCAGATGTTTTTACTACGAAAGTCGTATCCTCAACTACTATGTTTTAGTCACTCTAATGTTGTTGTTTTTTTTTCAAGAACACTTCCCTTTTAGGCTGGGATTTTTTAAAAGTTACTTTAATGGAAGAGCTACAACGAGTACTGTGCGTTGACACAAGTTTACTACTTCCTAGAGATTCTCAATGGGATACGTGGGGAAGATCGTTGAACGGGGCGTGACGTAAGAACCATATGAAAAGTGCAAATTTGCCAAAACATCCTCCTGTGTTCCTTTCTGATTTCGGTGGTAACCGTAGAAGATTGCTTTTTCTTGCCGCAGATACTTCTGTTTTTTCTTTTCAAAGAAAATTGCAAAGCACAGAAGTCCCCAGTATCTTAAATAGCTCAACTTCTTACTTAATTTGTGGGCTGCTTTTACACTAAAATTCTTGTGAAGAGATTGTCACGGAGTGCCAATTACGACTTGTGTGAAAGTCTTGTTCAGTGCCTTCATTTATTTGAGGTAAACTAGTTGGCCAACCAAGTCCTATCTGTGCTGTGGCTTTGAAACTCATGCACAGTTGGTTGTGTTCACAAGGTGGGATGTTGTAAGGAAGCTAAAGTCTCACGAGATAAATTTGTTCTTTTAAAAAAATTAGGTTTTTATGAACGGAAGAATTTATGGAAAGAGATGGAAAGAGCAAAATATTCAGTTTCATAACAGAACTAAAAGTGCTTGGAAATGCTTGCCGTGCCTAGTTCGTTTCTAGTGAGACTCAGTTCGCACAATTTTGAAAATATCGTAATGTAACGTTTCTATTGTGACGTTCGCTTCAAAGCTCAAACCACGTACTAACCTTTACTAGATGTTGTACTTTTTTCCGATAACCAGAGAGGACAAACATCAGCACGTGGTTGGCCTCATTTTTAAGCAGTACAGTGCTCACCAGCTGTAGTTAGTGCACCCTTGCTCCTCTTTGACATGCCTTTTCATCATTTCGTTGTAAACACTGCCATTTTACTCTAAATTCATTTGTCACATAACTTTACTCCGAGACTTTTTTCTAAAAACACCTTTCTGAGAAAAAAAAGCTCGAGAAAATTGAAAAAAACATACTTTCTGAAATTCTATTCTACAACTATAGAAATTCTGCTCAGATTTTTAAGTAGGTCTTCGATTAACTGCTGGATTTCCCATTGAACTCTCCTTTATATCAAATCTCAATTTCCCATCCTAGTATTATTCAAAAAGTTCGTTTTTCGATTTTTACATCAAAATGAAAAGCACAGCTTTGTATCTGCACTTGACTTGTTTGCCAACTTCCATTTACCCCGATCTCACCATCTATCTGATAGGCTTAATGATAGGCGATTAGTTTAAGCCAGTTTTATGGTTAGGAACGGCTTGATAATTCTTGGACAGACTTTTTGTGCAACTGCAGCTAGATACAGTTCCTGCTTTAAGAATAGGATAACAACAGTGGATCATGTACGTCTTTTGATTTTAATCCTGACCTATACTACCTGTGCCATGCTACTTAGCAAAAAACTGTTGTGCAAACTAAGTGCGGTGTTCTTTCTTAAGGCTTTGACCTGATAGGATTAGCATTAGGTTCAACCAGTCTAGCCCTTTCACATTCATTGGGAGTGACATCGGAACTTATTATAGGTACATTTCCAAGCACATTTAATAAAAGTTCCTTATTCTTTTTGAATTTCTGTTGAATGGAGATTCTTACCTCCTGTCTCGGCTTCCTTTCGTAGGGACGGGAAGTTGGTGGTTCTAATAGGAAACGCATGGACCAAAGTTGAAGCAGTTTATAGGCACCTAAGAACATTAAGAAAACTATGCAGAATCATTCGGCTCACCAATTATAGGTCTCCTAGCGAGTTCAGCAGCACCATTTATGAGGAATTCTAATTAAATTTTAAACGGGTACGTACGTGATTTTCGCTAATCCACAAGCCATAGGTGTGTAGGGGCATCGAGAATGCCGCGGTGCAGCACTTTAGCCTTTAGCTGTTGTTGAATGAAAACTTCCTATATCTACATATTACACGTGTGGTGACTGTCACAGCTGTTGTACTTTTTACGAGCATTACTTTCCATACGTTTTATCCATCTAACATATATTTTGACGTATATTTTCCGCATTTAAAGCAATCTCTTTAATAAGTTAAGCTAGTTATGGGCGTAAAATCCTGGCTAAAATGGTGCGGTTTGAAAAAAAAGTTTTTTACATCTATAATTTTTTTCTGGTTTATTGTGGTTGTGCAGTGTACCAGGTTCACAGAGCTATTGCTGTTTAGAAAAAATCGATTGCAAATTTCAAAAAGAAAATAGAGCCGGCGGTACATCAATACATGCCCTCTGGGTTGCTATGACGCCTAGATGTTCTACAGAAATTTTTGCATTGCTAGATAACAGTAAATACTTATGGACAGAAAGTCGAATGCTAATACCATCTTGTTCCGCGATCCTCTATCAGGTTAGTGTAAATTTTTAAGCGTGACCTTTGAAATTGCACTTTTAAGGATAATCCTTCTTTCAGCTTTATTTTTTGAAATAACCGTCTAAATGATCCAGCTCTAATATGGTCCCGTTTTATTTTTCGAAGGTGGCTATTGTAAGGTCGGACTTGCGTTCCATATATGATTTTATTTTCGTTTCATAGCCTTTGAGTGTTCGATTTGGCCTGTGTTGCTAAATGTAGTCTGCCTTCCCGAACAATATCTTCATACTTTCATCCATTGTCCAAGTTTTTCATATTAATAGAACCAAACTAACCATCTAGGACTATCACTGGTTACAATAACGGGCTAAAGATCTAATAGCCTTTGCCAGATTTAAACGAAACTATTTATAACTTCTCTGTATCTTGCAAAACATATGCAAGAACGTTGCTTGCATTTTCAGTAACCTTAAATAATTGATTATTCGAATTAAATGAGTACTATATAGATAAAACTAGGATGATAAGTGTACTGCAAAGCTGGTTGTCACATATTTAACAGATTCAGCGAAATTTAAAGCTTAGCTTGCTGATTTTTAATAATTCAAAGATATTGCATATTTCTCCGCCTAACAAAGAAACTTATATTACGTTTAGCGAAATCAATGTGCAAATGAGGTTATTAGTATATAACTTGCTTGATGTAATGTTGTACTGGATCTATGACGTTTAGTTATTTCCGTTTTAAAGAGTTTACTTAATCTTTCACAGGATGTCTTCCACGATATACCCTGCTCGTTTTTGCTTCATTCTTTCGGTATTTTCTTAGATATAGGGACAGATTTAACACTGTTAGCAACTTTTTGCTATACTACTATAATAGACAGGAAAACTGGGAGTGGAAGAAAAGAACGTAAAACCCTGCTAAATACTGAGAATAAATAAAGGAGGAGCAGTGCCAGTTTAGTCATTGTTTCTGAGCATTATAAAAGACTTTATTTTTAAACAATTTCATTATCTGTTGCTTTTGTTTACATCGCTCATAGTTCGCAGATTCTTTTTCATTATATCTTCAAAGAATCTTAAAAGAAGCACTGTAAAGGCATCTCTGATGTTTGAACATTAAACATCACAACGGCGATATGCATAGCCCCGTACAGAATAATCTTTTTCAGAGGTGTGACGTCAGAGTTCAAAGAAAAACAGAAAAAAAAACAGGATCTTCAACACGCTGAAAAGGCGCTATTTGCCTGGAAGATAGCGGAACTCAAAGCAAAGGCGTTGACAGCAGTAATTTTTCTTGCAAAACGAGTTAGTGATGACATACAGGCGACGTTCTAGTTACTGAGACCCCGTTAAATTTGGATTTTTTTTCGGTTTTTGGTTTTTTCTCTGCAAAATCAGAAACATTCCTGAGTAATACAGGTTACTATATTCGATGAAATAGAAGCATCCACTGCTCTCACAAAGTGATTCATTCTTTAGCACCGGTAGTGCTTTTTAGGAGTTAAGAAGTAGTTGCGCTAGCAAGTAGTTAATCGCAGAAAGGTTTAGAATTTTCGATTTTACTCTTTTCTTTTTTATTTACTGCTTGAAGAGTGGGAGTTTCCTATTCTTCGAGATTTTGTCCCTTTATCTGAAACAAGCATCGATGATTTTATTAGATTTTTCTCTCATGCTTTTAGTGGGGAAGCCACGAACTTACGATATTGAGAAGTAAAATAATTATAGGGTTGAGGTAGTACAAATATCTGTTTAGTTAGGCAACAAATATATCAAGGAACGAAAAAAAACTTTTTTTGAAATGTTGTAGGAGCGCTAGTTGGAAGTTTCTATTAATCATGATATTTAGGTATGAAAGGAAGCAAACGTAAATTTAAAAAAATCGTCTCTAGAGTACATTTATAGCTGCTCAGTTCTTTTTGTGTAAAAATTTTCACACTATTTGATCAAATGTGCATATACATTTTAAGGCCTTCAAAACGCGGGAACGAATGCCTTCATGTCTACACTGCAGCAGTTATCGGGCTTATCAGCCCCTCTTTTACCAGGATCGGCCCTCGGTGCTGCGCAATGGGCCAACTCACAGTCGACCGGCCAAACATGGATTGACCCGGTACATTTATAAATTCCTTTACCGACAGAAATAACAGTTCTCCTTCTGATTTGCCTTCAATAGCGCAGAGTTAGTAACTTCATAGTCTTTTCATGAAACTTTAAGTCGTTAAGCAAAAAAAAAAAACAAGTGAGATTTTCATCCATATACAAGCTCTCTCACTTTTCGTCGACCGTATTCTGCTGTTCCACATAAGCCAGCAGTGGGTGCGGGATGGACAGCGACGCGAGTGGCCTACCTATATCGCCGTGATTGGTCTTTCCCACCCATATGCGCTTGCTTGCGTGGCTCGGCGCTGGTCCCGCACCGACCGCGGGCTTATACAAAACTGCAGCATACATTCGACGCAAAATGACACAGGTGGTCTTTGTTTCACAGTTCAGGTGGATTCTGAACCGCATGCGCAAGGTCGCACGCGGTAGATGTTGAAGTTGACAATGGAGCAAGGGCCGACTAGTCAAGTTTGCTTCCGTTTCGGCGAGAATTTAAATTTCTTGTGTTTTTAAGCGTAAAAATCAAAATACACTGAAAGTAAGCAGTGAAGGTTCATCTGTTCAACAGAACGGTAGCAAAATTAGCTGATCAGCCCCTGCTTCACCATCAGCGCGCACCGAACCAATCTAAACCGCGCAGCAAGGGTGAAGAGCGTCGCGGTTCGGAACCCACCTCAATTGGAAAACAGAGTGTGCATATCTTAATGTTCTTCATGTTTATTTAATTGTTGCTAATCTCGATTTCTATAAATTTAGGCAAAGGTTGCTGCTATGTTGCCGATGTATCAAGTGTTCACGGGCGTCAAAGGGCTGTAAGTTCAAGCACATTACTTTTTGAGGATTTTTATTTCTACTTTTCAGTCTTTGTAGCTACTGTTTTTGTTGCGGACTAAGACCAGTAGTGAATGGGGCCGGGATATTCGACGGAACGCCCTACGTGTTTAAACTGGTCAAAACACCACTGTTCCACTCAGGATCCTGACACCGCCCACCTAACTGGTCTTAGTCCGCGACAAAGAGAATAACTGTGCTTACCAGCGCGGCTTGCGACACAGTTGTGCATGCCTGTGCTTTATAGATGGTCCATATTCAGTCGAAATAGAGGAGCTCTGAGGTGTTACGTTGAGGCATGAGGTTGTATGGTTAGAGTAGGTCCTGTAGCGTGATACTTGCTAGCGGTGCTAGATGAGAATAAACTCGTCCTTTAAAATGAATATGCGTCAAGTTATGAGCCGTTAATCAATATTGACGACTCCGACTATGAACCTCATGTCATACTATGCTTTATAAGCGAAGAAGACAGAACATAGGTACCACAGCAGTCAATTAAGAGAATGCTGCAGTCCAGATTCAAAATATAAGAGAAAGATATTTACCCTCTGTTCGTTCGGCGCAGGCGCCAATCTTTCAACGCACGCGGTCGCGCGACCGCGGTCAACATTGGCGGTCGAAAGTTTTAGCAGCCGAAATTTGGATCTCCTTTTTACAGCTGTGAAGAACCTGATCTATGGTCTCCAGAAGAGGTCGTTTGGGTAGTTTGCTTGTTTCGAATGAGTAAATCTGACAGTAGTCATGCGCATGCAACCGCGCGCGAGGGGAGAGGGGCGCCTGTGGCGAACGAACAGAGCAAACCTGAGGGAATATACGTCTGACCATCGATTTTCCAGGGATATCTCCCAACCTGAACTAATCAGCCAGCAAAGTATAGCTCCTGTAAGTAGTACGACGACGGCAGCAACTACATCGTCATCGATATTCCCAACCGCTGTTACGAAAAGCAGCTTACGGAATTCTCCAAGCAATTCATGCTCTCCTCAAGTATTGGGAGCGCAGGTATGCTTCTATAGGTGCTACTTATTACTTTTTTTTTCTAAAAATTACTAGCAGAATTCGCCGGCTGGTGGACCGATGTCGAATGGCCCGTCATCTCATCCCTCAACCTCTACTCCTCACGATATCGACGTTGGAGGGCTGTCCCAGCCATCGAGTCAAACACAGGCCTACGACCTAACTATAAGAGCGAGTCCTAACGCTAAGACTCCTGATCCTGGCGGGTCTCAGGATTTCGCCGCACGTCCAGCCAACGCTTTCAAGAATACCTCGATTCTGAATCATCCGGTAAGTTTTCTTTGACTTTTTAAATGTTAATCTTCTTCTGAGAGGGAGATCAGTTACCCACCTTCAGGACACCCAGCCATCGACTTCCCAAGGCGGTAGTCAGGCCGTCGTGGACGACAACTGGGCAGGGATTGATCTTGGCGATTTGGATCTTTTCACCGGGACTTCCTCGAAGGAGAACGACGCAGCTATCTCCAGCGTGTTTGAGCTCGGTGGAAACCTCTTCCCTGACTCATTTCACGAATCTCCCCAGAAATCTACCCCATTGTGAGTTCCTTAATTCTAGTCAAGTTTATATGCCACTCTGGATTCTCTGTCAGTTTCAGTTTTAGATCCTCTGCCTCTGAAGTTCGAAAGTTCGCTTTTCATTTGAAAACTGCTTTAATGATTTTTGATTCGCTTTTCTCAATGCGAGACTCAAAAGTGCATGCTTTTATAAAGTTCTCCAAGTACTATGGTAAAGCACTGCGGGAGGGCTATATCCCAGAACAGGTCAAAAACTCCCGTTACTGTAGAATTGCACTTTTTAAAGGTCAGGGTCTAACTTTTGGCGTTTTCCGACTTTATTGCCTCAGAATTTCCGGGGTAAGATTTTGTTGAAGCGTTGTCTGTGAAACTGTTAGGACAGTTTTCCATTAAAATCACATTTAGCGTGGTCATTTCTTTACCAGAACAGGATTATGGCAGGACACTCTAGTAGTTCAAAATCTCAAAACCCGTGACTTATAGAATAGAATTATTTGTCTCTTTGTTGTTTTTAAATTTTGGATTTTTAAGCACGTAGCAGTCGTAACTCATCAGGAAGAATGTAATTGCAAGTGTATTGTTGTTTAGCATACCCAGGGTCAAGCATACCGATGCGACTCACCTGCCTCCAAGGTGACCCCTCCCTCCTCTCTGAGCAGAGATTTTCGACCCCCTACTGTGGGTGAAGTAAACCCTTGAAACAGAAAAGCACAAAAACGTTAAGGCTAAGGAATGCAGAAAATGCCGTCAAAACTAGCCAGAAAACGGCCCACCAACGCACGCGCACATGCGCGGCGCGGTTGTCTTGAAAAATGAGAAAAGTAGGGTGCACAGAAACTCGATTAACTTACTGAAAGCGGAGAAGAAATGAGCAACATTCTATATTGTATGAAAGAAGAGGATCTGGACTATCGTACAGAATAAGCAAAACTTTAGAACGATCTTAATGCCAAGAATACTACACGCTCAAACATCGCTATTTTCTGAATTTTACAAAAAGTAGGGGTAAGAAAAACGAGAGCAAATCTTCTCAGCCGTGAGGTTTCAGGAAACTTTATATAGCAAGGGAAACTAGAAGACTTCCTCCACCTCTTCTTGGAATAGCACGAAAGTCTGACTCCGTTTTCTACAAATTACGTTGATGCGACCCAAGGTCAGTTTTGATGCGACTCTTGGCTTCGGTCGCATCTCGGTCGCATCAAATTATTTCCCTTAAAAAGGAAGAACTGCAAGATCTTTTTCGAGCAGTGAGATACGGCTAATCCTCTAGTTTCCCATCGTACACAGTGTTTCCTGGAAGCTTACACTGCGAAGCGAATAATCGCCGTTTTTCGACCATACTTTTGATGAAAATCGAACTTTACCAATGTTTGTCGTTATACAGTTCTTCAGGATTTGAATCTTCTGGCAATTCTTTTAGAAGATTCTATAGAAAGAATCTTCTTCTTTGGAAAGGTATGTAAAATTCATGAGTTTGTTTCCTTTTTCGAGGACTTATGCATGTTTCTATGAACCCTACTTTTTCCATTTCTCAAGAGTTTATGCGCTCCATGGGCGTTTATGCGCTGCAAGGGCAAGTGTTGCGCCAAGCTAAAATTCGTAATTTCCCATGGTCGTATCACGTAGCCTAAGTGCGTACGGAAGGTTAGCATTCGCTTCCCTTTTCGGACATCACTGCGGCTCATCGTTAGGGTCGCCGTCGTCCTGAGGGTTTCGAAAATGCAGGACGGAGAAGAGTTCCAAAGAGATTAGATGGTTGTGGGCTAAAATTGCGCAGAGTCCTCTCACCACGCTGCTATTTCATGTGATTCTGCATCAGCTCAACGGCAACCCCCTCCCCTCGAGCGACATCCCACGTCGACCCCCCGTCGCGACTGTCGCAACTACGCTTGACCCTGAGCATACCATACCTTTTTACTATGCAGTTTTGAGCTTATTCTGAGACTGTACCGTTGATCCATCCGAATAGTGCCTTGTTTGGCACGATTCGGTAAAGTTGCGTGGCAGTCGCGGGACGGCAACCGATTGGCGCTAGAGCAGCAAATTATCTTTGTTGCTCCCTGCACCTCATGAATTGGTGAATTTCTGTAGTTCTTAGGGCAGTTTCAATGAGTTTTTTTNCACGCATTTTTCAGTACTCGAAATGAATATGTACACTCGCGAGCTGACTGAACTCGAAAACTAGAATGTAATTGAAAATTGAAACCCTAACTAGAAAAGCGGCATAGTAACATAATAAGCTGTAAAAAATTTGCAAACTCAATAAAACTACACGAAAAACGAAAGAAACTCGCTGATTCATGGAGAAGCGGGCGCAGAACAGCCGATTCGTTGCTCTAGCGCTAATCGATCGCTAGCCGCGGCGGGTACGCAACTACACCGAACCGCATTGGGGTGGTATTCAGTTGGATTGAGGGTACTAGATTTGTTAGTGGTATGAAATATGCTTTGCTTTATAGATAGTCATTTAAGTATCTCATCTAAGTGGAGATAAAACCGAAGTTACTTCCAGTTGTAACAGAGGAGCTGCTTCATGGATTATTAACGCACTATTTCCTCAAAATCCGTACCTTTCAGCCCTGCCACATCCATATCGCAGTCAGCCGCTAGCCATACAGAGATCACTACAGCCGATCAGGAGTTTGATCAGATCTTCAGTAGTTTGGAAAATCAGAATTCCTCTACCAATGCCTTTCCATTCGATTTTCACAGTGGCGAAAACAATCCTAGTCTTAGTCCTGTACAGGTAAGATCGAACAGCTATACATTTTTGCAAGTAGTAGATACCACACTTGTATGATATGCTTGTATGATATGCTTTCAGTTTACCCCTCCTGACTCACCGTCAGCCGGTTCGCCAGAAACCAACATTATGGGTTTATTTGCGGGTCCCTCAACTTCTTCGATACCATCGACAACCACTCACTCACCCTTCCCACCTCCTCCCGCACAGACTCCTGCCCTCTCCACTGCTGGAAGCACAAGACGGAAAACCGGTGCGTACGGATTCATTTCTTTGTGAATCTGAGGTTTTCTCGATCCTTGCCATATGATTTCAGATTCAGTAAAACCGATTGCTGCTCCTTCACCTTCGTCCTTTAAAAAGGAACCTCTGGTAACTCGGCCTGTACAAAAATGCAATAAAATTCCTATCTACAAACAGAGGAAATTCACGTCGGTAATATCCAACGACCTGAATACCGAGTCAAAAGGTAAACTGTCATAGTTTTCCTGGGGTTTTATACTTTTTCTCACGACTGTTACATTTCAGATGCGAACGATGCGTATTCTTTTGAGGACGAAGAGGAGAATGTCGGCTTGGGGCAAGCCGATCCGAAGGATAAGCTAGATGCTGAGGTTAGATTTTTACTTGTTTGTCAATTATGCCATTTTCATTACTTTAAGTAGTGAATTTCAAGGTGCGTGAAAAGCTTTCGAAGATTGCTGGACAGCATCCGGAAATGAGAAATAAAAACATTTACGTACCAGGCGTCGGTTTTGCTGTTCCTCCTGAACAACAAGTAAGTAAAAGTAGTCGACAGTTTTTAGTTGAACAATCAGAACGGATCGTCTTAAGCACTTAGAGTATTAGAGTCTTGCCTACAGTATCCTGGGCCAGGTTTTGTCTGAACTCGACGTAGAACTTACCTTGCTTCATTTAGTTAACTGCTTTTCTGAAGAAAAAAAAACTGGCATTAGCGAATGGTTTACTCTAGTTATTGTTTCCTCAAGTAGTCTGCGGACACACACATTCCACTGGACACGTTGGGACACGTTGAGTGGTGTGGATGGAGATGACCAACGGTCTAACGATTGACGGCTTCACGAGAATTTGTGTGTCCCGCAGACTACTTGAGGAAATAGTAGATACGCTTCCAAAAGTAACAAGGCTACTAGTTTGTCTGACTTTTTGAAACTGTGATGATTTCACACAGATGCCTTGACCGCGTGTAGGAACGATGCGTACGCGGTCAGCAGCGCAAGTTTCTGCGAATGCAGACAGCACATGCTTGAAATGCTAATGTTGGTTTGGGAACACATTTTTGGGAATATCATGAATACCAAATTTCCTTGTTTTTTAAACATTTTAATTGCACTTTACGGAAAAATAACCGTTGTTTTAGGGAAGTTACCCAACTGGGGTTACCAGTAACGGCTACAAAAAATATTTTAATGATTTTAATGGAATTCAAACTCAAATTAAGAAATCTTCTGTTGAACAACAATGAAATGCCTCTGTTTAAGCAAGACTTATGGCGACACGTAGTGCCGAAGAAAAGGCCTACCGGAGAGAATAGGCCCGTTATACCTGCAGCTAACCTCCTACCGCCGTCAATGCATGCAGAAGCAAGCCAAGCTGCTGGTAAGTTCCCATATTTCCTTCTTTATTCTGGTTTTTTAGAAGTAAAAGTCTAAAACCTATAATCTACAATTGCCAAAAACACGCAATTGTGATAAACTGTATCATTCCGATTAATCTCTTCCTTCATTACCTTTCACATTTTGCTCATTTTCGTTCAGTTTATTCGTTTGTTGCTTAAAATTGTTCGTTTATTCGTTGCATATTGCACATGGTTTGTTCATATGATAAAAAAAATCATATCTTAGTCTTCACATCGCGTTCGCTTCTTATTCATGAATATATGCTTCTTGAATATGCTTCCTATTCACGCTTCTTTCCACTATTCTTCGAATCTGCGGCCGTATTCCGAAACCATCTGGCCCGGGCCATGCGTGGCCCAGTGCTATTTCAAAAGCTTGTAGAAAAGTTAGTTCAAGCGCTATTGTTCCAATACCATTAACAACATCTTTTGGTACTTCGAACTTCATGTAGCCCTCGCATAAACCGCACTGGAGTTTTTAGAACAGGCGCGTCAGGAACGCAGGCCATGCATGGCCCGGCTTAGATCGTTTCGGAATACGGCCACTGGATAGATAGAACCTGATCCCCGAAACCAGCCAAAATATGATAGTTTTAACGGTTGTCTAGCTTTTCGCATCCTCGGCCCTCATAGTCTGAGATTTGCTGATTTTTTTTGTCGAACATCTACTGCAATTTTGACTTAAGTTTAACGTTTAACGGGATTAGCGAAAGGGGGAGGGGGAGGGGAGAGGTTGGAATTAAACAACAGCAAGCTATGCGTTGCACTGGTATAGCCAGACTTGACGGAAAGATTTTGAAGCTGGTTAATTTAGTGAAGTCGACTATTCACTTTACCAATATCTAAACATTTTTGAATGTTTTTACTATGTTTGCTGGGCTACTATCATATTTTTATATTACCGATTCCACAGTCCCCTTTCTTCTCCTATGCTTTAGATACTGCTTTAAAGAAATCCGCTACTAAGAAGTTCCGCATTTCATAGCCCCATTCTAGAGTAATTTTTTTAAGCGAGATTAGCTGAGCCTGAAATCGTGACATTGGCTGAGTCGATTCGTCGAAGGAAGAAGGAGCGCCTAGCCTGTTCTTTCATAAAAACCGAACAAACGTTTGGCAGTGACTGTGCCAAAGAGGAGGGTGCGGATCGACGAGCGGAAGAAATCAAGAAGGAGTAAGGAATCTATAATTTCCGTTTAAGTCCATTGAATAATGCACTTTTTCTCAGATGTGAAAGTCAACCGCGGCTTCCGAAGCTCATTATCAAGCTGCCACGGCGGTCAAGTGAAAGCTACTATGAAGCGAAGAAAAAGAAGAAGAAAAAACGAAAGAAGAAAGACTACGATAGTGACTGGGAGGGTAGCGATCGTACAAGGCGGAAAAAGCGTTTGAAGAGAGAAAAGCGGAACAGTTCTGGGTATGTTTAGCAAAAATCTAGTTCAAACTGATGTATCTAGATATGTTTGCTTGCAGATATGAAGTACGAATAGTGGAGAGAGATAATGAGGATGAAGAGAAGACAACAAGATTGGAGGAAGGGAGAATCGACATGAGCATGTTTTCAAAGAAAAGGCGATTGATGATGCAGTGGCAGGAGGGACAAGAGAGTCAGAACCGAGAAAATGGTTGGACTTTAGGCTACATTTTCGTAGTTCATTTTTTAAAAAGAAATTTAATCAGTTTTTCCATTTATTTTTTCAGTTTTCAAATTTATCTTTGCAGGAGAACATAAAAGAAGCTTAACGTCCCACTCATCCCGCTACAAGAACGACTTCAACACTGAAGCGGTTAAAGCGCGATTGTCTAAATTCGGACCAGCTGATGGACATCTACCGGTACTGAATAAAAAATACCTTTAAACAGTAGGTATTCTTTACTGGTATTCACTTTCCAGAAAGGGACGTTCGTTGTATGCAAAGCAGATCTTTTCCGAGACGATTGCGCTCTGTGGCGGGTCGATAATCAAAATATGATTCAAAAATATCCACCAAGGATTGATCCAGCAACCAAGGATATTTGCTACAAGAACAGCAGCACAGTACGTTAATTTCTTTAAAGCTAAGATGAGTGGAAACTACTCTGTTTTTCGCGAACTATGACTAGTGAGATGGGCGGGGCCAGGCACCCAAGGGGATGCCGTGTGTTCAAACAAGTTAAAACATGGAGAACTGGCGTAATGTTGATCTGTTCTTTTCGTTTCAACACGCTTCTTTGTTTTTCATGCTGCTTTGAACTCCCTTTATACTACAACGCAAGTTTGTTCCCGCCCACCTCACTAGTCATAGTCCGCGGAAAAGAGTATAGCTTTGGTCCTCTGGAATTCTTGTAATTTCCGTATTATTTTGCCTATCGGATTCCATTGGGAAAATCTCCAAAAGACTGGAAATTTTTATGATTGAGTTTTCTGCTTTGTGCCATGCTACTAAGTTCCACTGTTGTTCCTACTTTACGAAGTTTTTTTTAGCCTCTTCAATGTTTTCAGTAAAGAATTACTGCGCTTTTTCAAGTTTTAGGAAGCAGCATAGTCCAAGTCTAACATTTCCCAAATTTTCTGCAAACCTCAACTCCAGTACCCTCTTCCTAGTTTAAGAGAAACCCTATCTCTATTTATTTCTGTCTATACAATCGTACTTGTTGCATACTAGTTATCATTCGTTGCAGTACTCCGGTTGGTGTGATCAAGTCGCTTTTGGATACTATCGAGTTGCTATAAAGCATATTAAACAAACAAGATCGGAAGCAATTATTCAGCCGGAAATTCCGATTTCCGACCTCTTTCCTGCGATGACCTCGGAGTGTAACGACAGCAATGGCTTTGTGAAAGGCGATGGTAGGTTTTTGCATTCACATTTTCTTCCTGTTTTTAATTTATTTGTTAATGGACCGCACTTCATTCGTTGTTTATTAGGGAATTTTTAAAAGTAATGGCCAAGATAGTAAAATAAGAGGCCACCAAGAGCAAATATGAAATAACCAACAAGCGTACTATAAAGTCCTTTCATAACACTCCCGATAGGCGGGGCCTACACGTTGACCGCAGCCGACCCGCACTGTCAACGTCCGGTTGCCAAAAAACCTCTGAGCAACCTACTTGTGTCTTATGCTCTTTCATTAGTTTGACGTCAATAACGTATATTATCTGCACCCAACAGTTAAGCTCTGCTCGTCGGGAGTTCTATGAAGGACAGTATATGTGTATACTGAAATTGAGCCGCACGGCCTCAAATATTTTTCTGGGTTGTTAAAAATGAGATCATGAGCAAACCTTACCTCTGAAATTACAACTAGTGAAAGATTCCACCGTTCCTCATCTGAACTACGGTCTCCCCACGTATTCTGCAGACACACACATTCCGGTGGACACGTAGGGACACGTCGAGTGGTCCTGGTTAGAGATGCCTGGCGGCCAGCTGATCGATTGCGACGTCATCGAATTGTGTGTGTCTGCAGGCTATGGCTCTCACGAAAAGAGACTTTTCAAAGTTTGTTCAATGTAACAGTCTTGGGCGAGGTCTGCGCGGTTTACCTAAAAGTAAGAGTTTGCCCAGCGCTACTTATTTGAACGCAGAATGCATCCGAATTTTTTTTTTGAAAGGGACTTTAACTATAACATTGCGGTCTGTCTCACCTGTCTTTTATTCTTCCTTAAGTCTATCGGAAATCCAACATTATTTTCATAATTTTCAGCTTTCTTTCTAAGTTTAATGGTGTTTTTCTTTTAGATGAAACAGGCACCGATGCTGATGACCACGTCACCATGCTTCGTGACCCTCTACGGTTGTCGCTGTACACATTCACTCTCGCCATGATCAGCCATGCACTTACCTTAGAATTTCTGCAACAGATAAAAAGCAAGAATGGTGAGTTGTCAATGCTTGGTTAGCTAGCAACTTTAGCCAATTTATCCGTTCATTTTCAGACTGGAATTTTCTAAGAGCGGTTACAGAAGTAGAGAAGGTTAACACGGATAGTCTAACGAAGCTCCGTGGTTTGGTGAAGTTCAGTGAGAAACTGGAGGATGCCATCCACAGCTACACATTACTTTGTGTCACTGAAAGCGACTACCATTCACTACAATGTCAGGCAAGTAACTGTTTGTTCGTTTTGCATGTTCTTTGAAAGTTTGGAGATTTAAGAGGATGTTTTGCCTTAAAATCTTTTAGAAACTAGCTAGGGCTCAGTGCTAATTTCTCCACGTTTCAGTGTTGTGCCTTGAAACCGATCGAACGAATTATCCAGTTATACTCCCTCGATTCGTATGATCCAGAGACGTTACAGCCAACTGAGAGACCGTCGTCCGAATCCAGTCCTTTGCCAGCTATGGTGAGTCGCTTTAGTTGTGGGTAACATCCGGTAACGTACGAATTGTCTGGTATGCTATAGCGTCCAAATAATTTTGGAGCTGCTGTAATTTTCAGCAGTAGTTCCCAAAATTTCGATGCTTCAAAATAGTGGCGCAGTCTACGATGCTGAAACCTCATATGAATTTTGGAAGCTTTAGGCTGTTTTTGGTCCGTTTTTTTTTGAATTTAGGTGATATTTATTCCGAAAATGTTCCCATTACGACATGCAGCTGACTCCAGTAACTGTATCAAATTATAATTTATAAACAGACTTCCAGAAAATCATGCTTCTCGAGAATTTTGCAGCCGATTTTTTCTACTCATCCTTATGAGGAATTTGGGTCGGAATTCTCACCATTTTTACCGTAGTTGTGAGATAAATTTTAAAGTATAATTTATCGGGTACAAATTTTCGATGTGGAAATTTTTTGAACTAACACTTTATAATATTTACTATATTCTACAGGGCCTGCATATCGTATGTCATATGTGAGAAAAATGAGCAACAAAATTGCCAATTAATAACGGAGGAACAAATCACGAGGAGTTATAGAGAAGCTACTAAAGAAGCGGAGAGAAAAATTCATCAAGAAGCGATCCCGATCAAGAGGAACTTATACTATGAATTGTAAACTGTAGGCTCTGCAGCAGTTACCCTCTTTTTCGCGGACTAAGACCACTAAGAAGGGCAGGGCCAGGCTCCCGCTCGTGTCCAAACTGGCCAGAACAGCAAGAGCCCGCTCAATTTTCGTCAGCGTGGACACGTAAGTAACAGTAGATCAACGCTGACCGTCAAAGGGACGATCAATGCGACGACCACCCAAGTCAGGCGCAGCAGACGGTAGAACCTACCTTAGCTGTCCACCGATTAATAGGTGTTTGCTGCGCGCCGCATCAGAGCCGTGCGATGCGGCTGCGGTTTCGGGCCAAAAGAAGACTTCTGCTGAGCGAAATCGGTATCATCCGAACTCGTCCATGCCTAGTTCTTCACATATATGTAGGCTTCCTTCCCGTTGTTCTTGCTGTAAGAAACATTTTCTTTTAATTTTTATTTTCTTTCTACTCCCAGAATTTTTGGCCAAAAATGGGGTTCGAACGAGTGGCGAGTAATCAGCGAAGTAACAAAGGTTGTAACAGGCAACAAGATCTGACTGCAGAATGATAAATACCATTCTGCAGTCAGATCTTGTTGCCTTACCTGGCTAGTTCTGAAATATAATTGCTATAGAACATTGAAAATGTGTAGTAAATGCATGTACTTTATACTGAGTAGTTCATTTCAGGAATTCCTCGTTTGCTCATCGTGTGCCAACACTGCTCAGTTGTACCATAGATGTTACCACATGAAGTATCATTTACTGAAGAAATGTGAGGACAAGGTGAGACCGCATCGGACTGTTTCTGTACTAGCAACCAGTGCGAAATTTCTCCCTGTTTAGCTCGAGGTCATCGGAACGCAGCATCCCGAATATTCGCCGGAGAAGACCGTTGAAGCAGCTCGAAAATGTCGTGTATGGCTTAACAAGGTGCTCACGGATTACATGGATATATGGAAGAAAATACAGAATCTTGACCACTAACTGCTTACCTTCCAGCTTTTGTTTTTACCCCCAGTATGTCAGGAATATCGCTTAACTAGTTGTAGATTTCTGAAGACAGTCTGCTTAAAGCTAGTTCATTTCCATCATTAACACAGACCGACTTTGCTCTTTCAGATACAGAACTTTCTTTCTGTATACAATTAATCATGCAAGATCTTCTGCACTAATGCCTTTCCATGTTTACTGCAATCAAAGCTCGGCTTCTAGTGAGAAAACTCCTAGTTTAATGAACTACTCCGTATTGCCCTCGGATTATAGTTACTCAACATAATTCTCATAATCATTGTAAGCTTTCATGTCGACCTCGTAGACCCTTCTTGGGCGATAGGGTACATTTCGCACATTTGCACGACATTGCCTACATGATTGTTTGTTTCTTTAGCTGTATGTGATCTGAAGTTTTTGTGTCATTGTTGAAGGCCAGTTGATCATAATCCTCCCATAATGATTCATACTTTCACCTTCTCCTCAACGATCAACTAGTCTTTGTGTCGAATGCGGGAGTTTTATTCAGCTCAAACATTTATTTTCATTGAATCGTTCACTTATGTTTGTTTGAAAAGCCTCCGAAAAGTGGCAGGTCTCTCGTTAAATTTAATGCTTGTCCTATTTTCGCCGGGCCTTTATTCGAGTGATTTTCGTTTTATTTTTAGGAGATAATTTTCTTTTTCTGTACAGAGAGAACAGGGATGATCTCATACTCAGCCTTTAGAGAAATAAATAGCTACAAATATCGCTTACGATTTGCATACTTTCATTGTATAAATCTCTTCTAATAGCGTTGATGTTGTTCAGCAGATAATATTTTCGGCTATATTCCTCGTTTTGAGGCCAGCAGCAGAAATATAATACAAATGATTGCGACTGCCTATCAAACAAGTATTGGGCTCCACAAGAAGTCCGTGAACATTTTTATTTTTTCATATCTCACTCCTATCGTTAGCCAAGAATATGGGTTCCGAGTATGTGTCCCTCATCTTGCGATGTTGGTCAGTATTGTAGATGTTTTTTTTTTGCTTTGATTACAATTAAAATCAAGCTCCAATTCTCGAAGAAATGATACGGCTCCATATCTGAAAACTTTCCTGTAGTGCAAAGGGTTGGAAGAATTCCTGAATTTCAGTGAATTAACAAGCCGTTTCTAACAGGGTAACAGCATTGTTTCGACGAACACTCAACTAACACATTTCAAATGGTAGTTATCCGACTGCTTCTGTAATAAAAGGATGGATGCACTAGGTCACTTTTTTTACTAACTTCAATGTTGGAACAAAATGACCACAAAAAACAATGTATCCACAAACATTCTCTGTAATGAGAATGCACTTGTAGGTTCCTGACTACAACTTAACTCTGTTACTGGAACCCAGAGTCCACCGGTCTCTCTACAATCACTATGCTCTGTTCCAAGCTGGGTACCGAGAAGGTTTCGTGAATATTAACCCGTTCGTTTTGCAATTTATCTGACCACAATCTTCCCTCCGAAGATATCCTAGATCAAAATGTTACAAAGCAAAGGAGGCGGAAATTTTTCTCGCAAAATGTGGAGCAGTCTTAGTGTAGAAATTCTGAAATTAGTAGTACAGTTCAAGTGATCTCCAAGGCAATTTACCATGTCTGGAGCAGCCAAAAAGGACCTAGAAGAAAACGCAGATTATTGTTCTTCATTGGAATTCCTAGAGACAACATATCAGCAAGCTGAACACTATCGTTTCGACAATTGAAGACAACACTCACGCTAAAATCGAGTTCTTTAATTTTTGAAAATTTTAATTTCGTTTCTCGTTTCTTTTGCAGCAGCAGCTCTGTCTTAATATTCGCGTATCTACAGCGTCAAATTCTTCTGTTTCAATAGATATTTCTCTAGTTTTTCTTGCTGATCAATCTTTCATTTTCCACAAGCGCTTGGTTGTTTTTCGGTGCAGTTGAGCACTTGTAAGGTATTGCAGTTCGAATACTCGAGTATTCATCAAAATTAAATCTGTAAACTGCAAGGTTAACTCCTTTGAAGGCTTCTGAACTCTCTGGGGCTGCTTTTCTAGATACAGAAAAAAACTTAGGCAGTTGTTTAATTTTATTCTTTCTACATAGAATGTGGATTTATATCGCCTAGTTTTTCAGCAAAAATATACCATCTCTTTGCCCTTTTACAAGGAAATTGCCAGGACTGCTGACCGTAGCGATGATCGAACTGAGCAGAGCCGAAGTCTCTTCATATTCTTAATTCTCAGTTCTTATTTTTCCAATATTTTATCCGAAATTATTTGAACATTTGAACATGCTCTAATAATTAGTGATAGAAACGTCAAAACAACCTTTTAAGTCCGTTCCAACGTCGGAATTCCCTAAAGAGCAGAAGCTTGGGAGGTTCGATGTCGAATATAATCTATCGGCCGGACATTACGACAAGGTGAGTCATGTGCCATTAAAGAGAAAAATGCTCCCTAACCTTAGCGCGCTTCCTCGTTACTTGCTGAGAACTTTCTGAGGGCTAATTACCCAACTGTAAGCGAACCTCAAAGAGAGCGTGCAGTGATTGCGCTGGCATCGCTGCCCATACATACAATGTGCATTGTTTGCCAAGTGAAGATTAACGATATGCTAGCGCCTTGATATGTGACGACGATACGCAGTGTTGACATGGCATACGCAGCCAGCATGGCCCTCCAAATGCAAAGAAACGGGCCGAATTAGCGTTCTGAACGTAGAAGAACACGTCCCAAGAACTCCTGCTGGCTTTGACTTGCACGTGGTGCCTCTTGACCATACTCTGACATGAAACTCATGCTTAAACAAATAAAATGGCGCTAGCTTGGCTCTAGGTTTGCGCACTACTCTGAGACTTCTCCACAACGCATTTTACCCCAACCTTCCCTTGATAGGAATTGCGGGTAACTACAATGAGCTTTCTAAGGTTACCCTGGTTAGTGTCAAGAAACTTAGCTACATTACACTTAGCGGTTTTTTGTAGGCAGTATTGAACGAACGAGGTATTAAATGGCCTAGCATTTTGAAGTGTAAACACCCTCAAAACTGAAAGGACTTTCTCGATCTTTGTTTAGAACTTTCTGGAGACTATCCTGAAATAGCCATTTTAGATAAGGGACATCGAAGATCAGCATCAAATTTTCTTCGCGGTTTGACTCGGAACGATCTGCGGCAGAATTTTGTGCTTCTGCATATTTTATTAGACGAATGCAAATGAAACTTCCGAAAACGTTGCCTCAAATTTGAGGAATCATAACTTCGTTCATATCAATCTATTTGAATAATCTTAGACATCCTCAAAATTGTCGAGTTCAGCTTAACACACTGATTGCTAGAATGGCTGCATCAATTATGGTTCTCAAGTTTTATAACGAAAAACGTCCAAAAATATATCTCAGCAAGCCCTACTTCAGGGAGTTTCACCTTGTTGTAGAAACAGCTTTGATGCCTGATGTATCTATTTGCTTTTTTCGCTATAGAACAGCGATTTCTCACTAAACAGCTGCTCAACGTTTAAAATCAGTGTTATGGGAACTGGTCTCTATTAGGATTTATTTATCGGTTTCGATTTCCACTTCATGGTTTTGGCAAGAAAAATTGCTGGGAATGTTCAAAAACCCGAAATGCCATTTTGTGAGGCAGTCGTCGAATTCCTAAATTCTCAGAATTAAAAACGGTGATTAGTATTCAGAAATACGAAATCTCAAATTCTGTTTAACTACAAAACTTTTTGCGCTCAGTGCACAGCTCTATTGCTGCTCTTCAGTCAACATTTCAAGCTATATATATTTGTGTTTTTTGTCTACACTCAAATACATTCGATAGCTCTCCCGCTAGGGGTAAAACATGATGGACAACTCGTCCGCGAAGACGCGTAAATACCGGCAAGGTATCTTCTGAAGCCAGTGCCTGCGTCCGGAGTGATTTTTGACTAAGGATTTTAAACCTCAATCCATTTGGTGAGTCTCCCTTCCACAATCAATCGAGAACCCACAAGGTGTCCTAAACGCGTGTACTGTCTCAAGATGCTGTGCATGTGTACTCGTTGTGTCAGATACCTGGCAAACAGTTTAAAAAAACGATCAACCGTATGGATTTCCAAAACTAACTCTGGAGACAACAGTTAGCTGCTTTTAGTGTGAAGGCTTCTCAGACAAAGCAGCTGGAATCTCATCTGACTGAATCTGAGGTCATCGCGCGGATCATCCGGCCATCAGAAGTGAGAAGCGAGGAGACGTAGACGGAGAGCCTCCACCCACACCTTTTCTCCACATCGAAGCGGCTCGCCGCTGTTTGCTCGATAAGGTATTTGGCGCCGTCAGACTGTACGATGCGTGCGCTGGCCTGTTTTTCCCTACTCATCGCTTTATTCGATCTTTCCCTCGAACAATATCAGCAACAGCAACAGAGGTATGCACTTGTCCAGTTTGCGTTTATACTCGTTTTCCTGCATTATGCGCTTTTGCCCTCACTCTAATCTTTTCTCGAACATTTTTTATATCTCGCATGTTATACGTTCCACTGAACCCTTGATGACGAATCAAAGCAATAGCATAGTATCTCGCTAAATAAGAGTGGTTATAGTGTGGGCACATAAATCTTCGTCTACAGTAATACAATATCTGTTTGCAGACGTCGGTTATAGGTGTGATCCAGGCGATCCTGTTTTCAGAGTAAATAATCAAATTGGGACAAGGCAAAGCCTAGAAAGGGTGATATGTACTGGATGCCAACCGATGAACGGGAATGGGAATGTGAGGCATGTGACGAATAGTCCTGGTTTTCGGATTGAGCATCGATATGGCTAAGGAAATTTTCGTTCTCATCCTCACCTCGCTTCGTTTTAGGACCTAAAATTAGAGCTTTGTGGATCATTGCACTCGTTATAAATCCGAAGATCTCATCTTCATGTGACATATTTCTCTTGGATCCGCAAAGCTGCTATTAGTTCGGCAATTTTTGGCATATTTCAACTAACCCAGCGTTTATACTAATGTGACACGAGTATTTTGTTTTGCTGTGACTGCTTACTAATCGTACGCAATATGAATTCTTCAGCAAGAAGTCGGCAATTTCCAGCTACATTTAGCGAAAATTATATGGAATTTTAAGCTTTTTACGTACTGAATTTTGCGCTCTAGTGTATTCACAAAATAGTTTTGAGGAGAGGAAGCAATGCTGCCTTTTCTGCCCCAAAATAACCAAATTTCGTCTTTTTGAACAAAACTTTCTAGGAGAAGTGAACTAGAGAACTCCCTGCCTTGCTGAAGAATTCATATTCTCTAACCCTACAACACCCTAACACCTTCCTTCACTTACCCAGACGCTATACCTATATAATTTCCCAGCATATATTCAGTGGTAAAATTTTCCTATTTTCCTACTTTCCTGTCCCATCATTTTTTCCCATTTTCCTGCCCCATTTCTAGAAATAGTATAAAAACGATAATGGGGAAATAAAATTACAGAAAGACCTCCTTTAAGTCTAGATTATCAGGTACTCCTACTCAGTACAACAAGGAGGATATGGACAACAGCAAAATCAGCAGAATCAGCAACAGCAAAACGCGCAACAGCAAAACACGCAACAACAATATAACCAGCAATATAATCAACAACGATCGCAAACGTAAGGTGTACTGAGAGAGTAATTATAAAGGAAAAAAGCTACATTTCCCATTTTTACTGTTCAATCGTTTTTTACTTTCAGCTACTCGCAGCAGGGCACATATCAGCAGCAGTATGGCAGTGGGCAATCGAACCTGTACAATCAGCAGGTTCGTCAAGAATTCTATTATAGATAATGCTTTGAAAATTGTTATTTGTGAGAAAGTCATGTTTTAGCAGCAACAACTGCAAAGTACTGGGTCGAATGCTAATGTGGTTAATACTCCAGTAAAACTGGTAAGTTACCACATTCAAGCCATAAAATCTAAGCGAGCTACGTAGTTTTCCACATATGTTTATTCTGTAAAACTATGCTAATTTTCCGTATTCTTCTTCTGATTTCTATGTATTCCATCTTTATTTGAAAAAAAAACTCCTTACTCCAGATTTATACAAATTCCGTGCAGGTCTCTTTTCATTCTGTCTCTTCTCGAAGCTTCTCCTTCTAGTAGTGCTGATGCGTTGGTACTTTCATTAGCATCAAAAGTTTCGTTTTTTAAGAGACACAGGAGGACTTTTTTCACCTGCGGTTTCTTCCTTAGAGCAATTTTGTTGCTTTTCTATGTAATTGCTTCTTCAGTAATTTTCTTAGACAGCACATTTTTCTTGGTAATTACTTCGTCAAGAATTATTGCTTTCACTCATCTTTTCTTGGGAACAAGTATATTCCTCCTTATCTCATTTTAAAGCTATAATATAGCTGTTTTGATATCATCTCTAGAAATAAACCCTAAGCTTACCATTATCTTTACTTCTTCTTTAACTCTGCTGCAAAACTCGGTAATTCGTTTGAACTGTTCGCCTCTACTATTATTTTCGAATATGTAACGGTCGTCTTTCCAAAATAAGCGTTTCGTTTTTTGTAATAAAGCAAATTGTTGTGTTATAGTGTTTATTAGTGACAACTCGTCCGTACTTAGGTTGCTTTAGGTCCACACAGTCGAAAACAAGTATTACTTTTGGCAAGTCTATGCTCTTTTCTTACCCGAAAATTCGAATAGTGCTTCGCATATAATCAAAATAATACTCTTATTCATTCTGTTTCCCATTTGTTTTCCTCCTGTACCTTCTGAAAAGTTCTGCGTTATCCATTGCTATAATATTTTGCTTCTTGCTTTCTGATCTGTCTAATAATTAGCATTTTTTTGCGCGAAAAGTCTTTTCCGTAAACTAAACCTACTTAGACTATTAGCTCATTTGTGCCTCATAACTTAGAGTAAGGACCTACGGTATACTATAAACGTGACTGGGCGTCTACCGTAGTCTCGCAAAAAGAACGTTGCCGGAAAAAAATAGAATTTTCACGACGAGGAAAATGTGTAATGTTTCTCCGGGGTTTTGTCGGAATTTTATCTGAAGTGTGGTGAAGCGCATGCCTACAAACAATGCCAATAATTTTCTTCGTTGCAATAAAAATGCATAGAAATTGCATGGTAATTGCATAGTAATTGTACTAGTTTTTAGGATGCGTACTCATCATCAACCGTGAATGGCGCCCAGGTGCAGATTCGTCTAACCTCTTACCAGAACGCGAATATGGCTCTGTCGAACACGACCACCTGTACCTGCCCGATCAACTATTGTGATTACTTACCGCAGAATCAACAGAATGCGTGTTCGTTCAGCTTCGTCACCGTCATCTCTTCCGCTTAGTGAGTGGGCGTTTGATACTGACCTGTCATGTCTAATCTCGACATAACGACAGAAACCGTTGACACATTAGCGTCGATGAGTAATTTTCACGACAATAGCGATATTTCAATTTGAATCGTTGTATGGTCCGCTTTCGCAGTGCTAAATGAATAGTGCACTTTAGCGAGGTTCAAAATATTCCTTTCGTGCCAAATACCATCAGAAAAATCGATCGATACCGCAAATATTTTCATACGGTCTCTGTTGGCAGAGCCTTTATGACTAAACTGATAAGACGGCACTGCTTCCTCCGATAGTCTGAGCCGGCAGACACCAATGTAGCAAGAGGCAGACGCTTGGCAAAGAGCGCAACAAAAAGCGGTGAGGAACCAAAAATAGAGCAGAAACCGATTTGGAAGGGCCCAGCTCACTGTGAGCCATTTGTTTAAGCAGAAGACATTTAATGAATTGCAAAAAACTGTGATATCATTCTTACTGTACAGCTGATTGCACTTTGAAGGTTGTACTGAAACAGTTTTTCAAAAATGCTTTCTCAGGGCTCTGTAGATGACTTAGTTGTTAGTGATCGCATTCTCGGCCACCAAGTATTTTCCATTTATAAAGCATTAGAAAAGTACAAACGCATTAGTATGGTACAAGACTGGCTAAATTTTCCAAAAATAAAAGTTGGGTTGAGTTTCCCCGCGTGCTGTTTTTTTCTCTTGGCACTTATTTTTCTGAGTTTCTTATGCTTTTGATGGTCATGCAAAGAAAAAACTTGGTGTATGTACTGCAGCCATCATGGGAAAGCACAAGAGTTTATCGAAGAGATACTGTTATCCTAAGAAATACTGTTAAGAAATAATGTTATCCTTTTTGACAGATCTATGTGATGACTAGCAGTCATAAAATTTAGCGGTTGAGAAATAATCCTCGTTCTCATCCCCTAAAAAAAAGCAAAATTGCAATTTTTCCTCAGCTAGTATTCTTAGTATTTTTCTTCGTCAATGTGCTAGTTTCCTACTAGTTTCCTTGACATGTTGCGTAAACATTTTTAAAGACAAACGTTTAGAAAAGGTCATCTGTGGACATATCTGATTCTTGTGTTTTGTTTTGTAAAGATCTTTAAAACTTACGAGGATTTAAGGGATACTTTTAAAGATTAGGATTTTAAAAATGTTACTTGTTTAGATAAAGTTATAAATTCTACCATGTACTGCTGATTCACGCAAGGTCTGTTTAGGTTTTAGCGCCTCGAAATGTATGTTGTATGTATTATATCTAACTTTTATTTGCCTGTTAGACATATAACTTCATAATTTTCATAATTTTGTTTTTACACCTCTGAAAGATGAAAAAAATCACCGTAGTGAGGATGAGAAATCTGATATTCCTGTTTGACCTTCGTCATTTTAGGAACAGTCTAATGAATAAGAGCGAAAACTGCAATAAAACGAAAATGATCAGCTGATCTATCGTTACTGTTTGAAAAAGTAATTTAGAATATAACTAAAACACTACTGTACTAACGTGTCAAATCTACTCAGCGCGGAATTACATATTCACTGAACTCATAAAGAAGAATCTGTATTCCGAATTGATCAGAAACTAATATTACTACTTTTCCAGTCAGTCCGTCCAATATGTTCAGTCGGACTTTAATCCCTTCTATGGATCAATTTCCACTGGAAACTGGACCAATCCACAAACTTTTCAAATGGTCACTAAACCAGTGAGTTTATTCGAAGTTACAGTGTTCCTTTCTATCACTGTCTCCCTTCGTTCTTTTCTCTTGCGTTTAATGAGCATTTGATTTTTCAGGTTGCTATAGACATTTTTGTCCAGCACTTAGGCGTTATGATAGACAAAACTACGGGGAACCTGTTATATTTCGGAAGACTCACATTGGTATGTTCGAGTTTGTTAGATTTAAGGTGATGACACAGATTTCTACATAATAATTTTATTTGAAGGTTGACTCTTTTGTCGTCGATCTATCCACATTCAAAAGCAGCACAGGAGGAGATCAGTCACTGTCACTTGTGGGTGCTCAGTTAGGAACTCAGTAAGTGCTAGGTACTTTTCGTCATTTTCAACGCTTCTCGAAATGTCCTTGCAATTTGAACTCCGACATTGACTTTATCTGTTAAATTCGAAAAAAAGAATCTCTTGTTTAAGATCATCTGAACTTTATATTTGTTCGGAATTTTTTAAGGGCCTCCTCTGCCACCACAGTGGTATTTAAATGTTCATTCTGGCTTGAATAATATATTGTACTGGTCTTAAGATGAATATCCTGCTGTGAAATTTAGTTTATTTTCTGAAAATAATATTAATTTTGTTCGCCTTCCATAAATCCACTTTAACAACTCTCCTTACCTATGAAAGCATTGCTATATCAAATGTATTTGCATGCGTTTATCTTGAAAGTTGAGAACTAAATCGTCCAGCAGCTCTTTTCAACCTCTTCTGAACTTTGCTATAAATACTATGTTATATTTTAGAAATTCCCTGAATCTCCTTTAAGGTGCAACGATTTTGGATTTTTTCCACACCTCACTATAACTGATTCTGCCAACTGTAGCGTTTGTTACTTCAACTTTTACAATAATTCTTTTAATGCCACAAAATGCAAAAATTTGTCCGCCGTTCACTAGTGGGTTGTTTTCATTAGAAAAAGTAGTATTGTCTTCTCTTCAGAAAAAATGCTTTGGGAAGAGAAACACGAAATTTTAAAAACTGACGATGAATTTTGTCGGGGTTCGTACAATTCTAACGTCCAATTTCTTGTAAAGAAAAGAAGAAAGAAACCTCACTGACTATCCGCCATGTTTTTTTCTCACATCCTCAGTCTGCAATTTAAGTCATCTATCTTAATTTTAAAGTGGTAGAGATTCTGGTTAATATTCCCACAGGAGCAAGAAGGATTATATGCGCCTTTCTTCATGCGCGAGAAGCGCTCGTTACTCGAATTTTTAAATCTTCTTCTAATCTGAATTTTTAAACCGAAAATCTTGAATAGACAGTATGTTGCAGAACATGCATTGAAATACATAGAAGAGTATTAGGCTTTGACAATAAGTAACGAAAATGTTCAGATTTGAAGAGTTTGAAGACAAGAAACCCGGTTTTTTTCTGGACATCGATGATCCAGAAATCCATAAATATCCATCCATGATGTGAAATTCATAGACATCCATCCGTAAACATATCTGCATCTGAAAACATTCCCACAGTTGCGGAACTGAAGTACATCTCAACGGAGAAAACAATAAACTCCGTATTCTAGGCTGCAGCTGACTCTGAACATACAGTGCATAAACGGAATGATGGGAGACATGTGTGATATGACGTGCTCTACATCTCAAACTGGAACAAGTGGATCAAATAACTATGTTGTTTGCACGAATAACCGTACTGGAGACTACTTCAATTGCACTTACAGCAGCTATAATGCACAGGTAAGCAAATAGTTACTTCTCGTCCAAGGAAGTTTCATCTATCTTTGCAAAAATTTGGCCTTCTTCAGGTATCTCAGTGTGTACTTTGCGTACCTAGCGGAACAACATACAATGGGACGTGCATAACTCCGATACAGGAGGTTTACTGGGTAAGGTGTAGCTACTTTTCCTGTCTGAGCTTAGTACCCACTTCCATTTGCTTATCTAACTGTTAAGGGTGTGTCGTCAGCTTTCCGGATCTGGACGATAGTTCTAGGGTGCCTATTGGGAGTCGCAGTACTGCTCATACTTTGCCTCATTATATCCTACATTATGTGAGTTGAAAACTATTAAAGGAGGCGCAGTTTTGAAGTCTTTGCTAGTGCATGGCTCGGGAACTGTACTTATTATAGCTAGTAGCCATGAACTATACTCAAGAGTAGGCAGTAATTTTATTTTACCTTCTTGAAAAGTATTCGCAGAATTTAAGCACCTGGTAATGTGAACTGATCAACTCATCCTTGGGCGTTTCAAAATGAAAAGGATAAAAGAGTCATATCGCTTGTCCAATATATGCAGACTAGTGATTTAGCGGGCGTATACGGTAGGCGGCGAGATGCCGACTCGTTTGCGCGCTGTCAATCGATAACGACAGCTGGCAGCAGTGGGCAGACGAGTGGGCATCAGGGTGTGCGAAAATTTCCGTTTTACGGTTTACGATTTACGATTTACG
>KN549326.1:58808-89024 GCA_000797555.1 Oesophagostomum dentatum | reverse complement strand
ATAAAAAGAAAAGCTGAATTTGTTGTATATCCCTGTGAAAGAGTGCGACCAATATCCCTTGATTTCTTTTCTACAGAACTGAACTACATAGAAAAATCTTCAAAAAATCATAAAAGAGACACTATATGCCCTACATGCACAGAAATCTGCCACTAGGGGTAATTTTGCATGGTGATTAAGATAAGAATATTGTCAGGCTGCTATCTTGCCGAGATAGAAAGTTACTGCACAAAAACGGGTGTGTCATATAATTATGAAGCGCACTGTAGTGCAAATAATCCTGGAATCCTCACGGATTCCATGCACATGCTCATAAATGCCTTCGAACCTTCACATCTGCAACTGACTATTTCTTTTTCCTCTGAAGGTTTTTAGCTGGATAAAGAACCACGAAAAATGAGCATTTTATTAACGTATAAAGTGATCACAACTGTAATATTGCATAGTCTAAAGCACTTGATAATGATGTTTGACAAAATGACAACAACGTATGACATGAGATCGCCTTAAAGGCATTTGTTTTGAAGATAGAGGCGAGCAGTTCGTACAATAAAATCGTGTGCAAATATAGTAAAACGTGAACAGCTCGCTGTAAACCGTGATTATGCCAGCTTCAGAATACTTATACCATATAATTTTCAACTCTTCCACCGGACCCTTTCTCATCAGTTCCACCAACCATCCCTGTTCGGTAGAAGTAGACGTTTGGAATATTTAGCTATGATTCTCTCTAGTTAAAATTTTCTTCTATGGTATTTCATGCATCGACTCTTTATCATCCTCGTGGATTGGCAACAATCCTCGCGTTTCCTCTCCTCCTATTGTGAAGGTTTTGCTGGCTCCAGTGATAGTTCGCTCGGGTTTTTCTGGAAATAGCAAGTATAATTTACTATTTTATAAACTTGGGAAAAACATACTTCTTCCAAAGCAATCCCTTCACAGCCAAATAGAAATACGGTAGCATAGTCAAAATCAAAAGCAATGCGTCTCGTGGCGTTTTCAAATACATTATAGGGGCAAATTTCCAGAAAACGACAAAGGAATTATGATACCAACTGTAGGACGAGAACTCCGACAAAGCTATATTTCCCGCGCCAATCCCAGGCCTTCCATTCTGCATTCCGGGCCAGCAAATTATGGATTCAGCTCTTTATGCTACGCTAATCAGCAAAACACACAAAGAGAGGTCGAAAGTTCACGTTTTTTTCCAGCTCAGAGGTTTTTTGCAGTCTCCAAAGTATAGCAGCTGTAATTAGAATTTATAAGATGCTTCTGTTATAGAATCCTTCGAAAGTTGCACTGTAATGAACCGTCGTTATGATAGGTGTACGGTAACGCATAAAAAGTTCGTATCAACTACGGTAAGCTCCTGCCTCTTCAAAACATGTGCAAATGTATAAAGGACGATAGGTAAAGACAGAAAGGACGTAGAAAGCAGGTTTTGATCGAGTAGTACTACTTGCAGGAATTTATTGTATGAAGTTTCTGCATCTACACCTGCTTCAAAACGCAGGAACTATAATGTAAAATGAATGCGAAATGGTAATAATTCTTGCAATTATTTGGCAGAATGTGGACAAATTTCGCCTTAGATTTTTGAAAAATCTAGATGTAATTTCATGCTTGCTATAAGCCGCAGAACTATTGTTGTTTCTATGAAACCGTGGCATACAATTTTTTAGGTAAAAAGTTACTGCACCATTTGCGGTAACTGCTAGAAAGTCTCCACATCATTTTGCAAGGTGCTAGGCTGTTTGTACAAAATTTTCCGGAATATAGACTAAACCTACTTCTGTTGGTCACTGTCGTCGGAGCAGGCTCCTCATCCTCCATCGTAATCTTGAATGACGGAATCCCTGGTCGAGAAGGAGCTAAAATCACATCGGTTTAACAGTTTATAGTCTTAAGCAGTATTCTCCTGCATTTTAGTTAAAGAATAAAAGTTGGTAAATAAATGAAACCTACGAGGATCTGTGGATCGTGGTGTGCTGTCTGCATCAACACTATGTGTGCGCAAGGTGATGGGCCGAGCCGAATTTGGCATGTGCTGCCGCCTTTGCTCTTAAATTTCCGCATGGAATTTTGAAATAGTAAATCGATAACAAACCTATTCTGCTTACTAACCTCTAAGTTGTGAGCTGAACTGTCGAATACTAGCAGCCAATCGAGGATTTTTCACTCCAGGGTACGGCAATGTCATGACGTATGAGAAATCTTCCTCGACCTGAATTTTAAATTTTATGAAAAGCCTGTATATATAATACAACAATCAAACCGCAGTAGTTATGGAACTAGTAGTGTGGTTGGGTGAGTTAATATGATATTCGTAATGTGTCCTTTGATTGAACCCTTTTTACTACAAACTTCTTGCATGTATTTCTGAGCAAAGCTTTGTTATAAAAGTCGAAATTCCTCTTCAAGTAGTAGTAAAATCTAACTACAGCAATAACTGTTCATATGATATAAACGAGAAATCGTTAAGTTAACGAGATTTTCAGGTAAGTCTTCCACATTTCCCATCTGCTCATCAAATTTCATAATGTAGTTATAACAAGATGGATGTAAACTTGGATGAAATGTTAGTTACATCTCTCCGCAGACTGTTAGTTATAACTTTGCAAGAAATTTTAAAGTTAAAAATTTGCTCTGATGATGGGAATACCACCTCAAAAATTGTCAATTCTCTTACCCTACCACTGTAAAAAAATGAGACGGGGTACTAGGTTTTTATCCGTCTAGGATGCATTTGCTGTAAGGGCTGCATTATTGCGAAGCAGTATGATAATTATCGGTTAATTCAATTACTCCCCTCGGTAACTTCTTTTTGAATATTTATGAGCAGCAAATGTGAAATAATTGAGTACTTCTTAAAACGAAGCTGTCTGAGCTACTTCGAAAAACAATTAGCCACCTTTTCTTGAAATAAGATGGTTAGTCGTTGCTAACAATAACCGCTATTATTTTGACACTACACAAAGTAGTAATAACAAGGAAAAACTCGGCTAAGTAAGTCCAACTATTTTCAACTTACTGGAGGAGGTGTAGGCGACGCAGGCACTTTTTCAAGCAAATGACGACTGTACAATGATCGGCGAGTCTGGAAGTATCAACTCTTTGTGAAGCAGTAGTATCAAAACAATCTACAGATTTGGAATGGTGAAAGAGCTCCTAACTTACCTTTCCGCGCATGAGGTTCCTCTGTTGTTCACTGGTTTCGAATGCCTTTGCGACAAGACCCGTGACTGAGGTATTCCTTGGTATGCTTGACGGAGGCTCGAGCGCTGGAGGAGGTTTGGTCGGTGTTGGGACAGAAACTGCTGGGGCACTGGGACAAACCAGCGAACTGAAACATCAAAACTTATGTTCTACTAATGTGTCAAAAAATAGTCGCGAAAAATTTCGTACTTCTGGTCGAATCCTTGTGAAAATAGTTCGCTCTTTGATGTAGGAAGATTGATTTCGCTGACGGAGGCGTTCGTAGGGAATCCAGAGAATGAACCACCTCCTAAAATATAGAAGAGAGTGAAGTATGAAAACGTTACTTAAGGATTAGTAGTACTAGTTACGAAGACAAATGCGATGTTTACTTCCTTTTTATCAAAAAAAAAACTGAATTTGCGAGCAGAAGGCGGTATAAGCACTCGCTAGAGCAACTGCGTTGCTTAGCTAGGCTCTTGAGTTCTGAACGGTGGAAAAAATACACTGTCATCCAGTTGCCGTTCAATTTTTTCTTGATAATCAATGAACTCACTGGCAGAAAATGAGTTCGTTTATTAAAAAGAGGCTAATAAATTTTTGGTGGAAGCCAAAATCCATATGGTTCATGTAATTTTGAGAAAAAAAAGTATTGAACAGAAAAGGGAGAGTCCGCCATGTGCGGTGCTTAACTGGTTAACCCTTCTTCGTTGTAGCGAAACCAATTTCTAGGACACCGCTAAACTCTAGTCCTCAAGTAAAGACGTCATCGCAGGTTAAGGTAAAGGCAACATACACGCTCAGAGTGCCTTCTGAGTTCTTAACGGATTTTGAAATAGAAATTCAAAAATAGTCTGATATTCGAAAATTTCAGCTCAAAAGTCATTTTCGCTCGATAAAACCCGCTCCCAAGAAGTGTCTCGCGTACCTGCACCCTTTGCAGACGAGTTGTCCATTTCTTTTTACAATTTAATTAAAGCACTATAATTAGTGGCAATGAGCGAAATGTAGAACTGTTCCATCTGCTTCTAATGGAGACGATATGGCGATCCAGCAGTAATCCCACGATGGACTGGACAACTCGTCCGCGAAATCGCACAAGTGCGCGCGAAACTTCTTCTGAAGCGATTTTTTAGGCCCCTCTGAGCAGAGATTTTTTTTTACAATTTCATCACATTTTTTAAGTAAAGTTTCAGAATCCATTACAGGTAAAAGAAGCTTTCTGAGCGTGGGTGCTGCCTTCAATGAGAAGCATAGATTGGTATGATTATGGTCTTTCCATTCAGTTAGTACTAACTAAAGTGTACTAGCCACAGTGACTTGACTACATGGATCGTACTCCATTTACAACCTTTCTGCAATCTTAGCCCCTTTCACTGCGGAATGGCTGGCTACCAAGAAGGCCCTTGCGCATCGCTATGAAATGTGTATACTCTGGTTTTTTTGTAGCAAAGAAAAAATGCCAAATGGAAGCGCATCATGAAGAAAAAATTTCCTAAATTTTGAAATTTCTGATTTTCGCAGCTGTTACAGCTTTGAAGCTCATATCGCGCTAGGACAAACTGCTCTAAAGAACTTACTACTGAACATACCTTTCTTGACAGACATTGCAAATTCGTTCATTTCTATTTCCATGTGTCGATCTATGATATTCGCTGTCCGAGGTCTATAGTAGGCAACCAGTTTCGGTTTCAAGATGTTTTGATCAAATTCCAAAATCTTGCGATACAACTGAAATCAATCGATAAATGAATTTCTCCCTATTTACAAGTAGTAATAGCAACTAACATAGTTCTCTCCATGCACATTTGTCAAATTCTCCACGAACTCAATCACGTGCTTATTGACTTCGTTCTGGACGTAGTCGAATACACGCTTCTTTTCTTCGCTTTTGCCAAACTTCTTGCTTCTCTTCACCTTCAAAAGGTTCACCAAGGATTTTATAGTCGTACCCTGAAATGTTTACAGTTAAACCTGTGAATCCTGTTCAGAAGACTGTGAAAAATTCTAGAAAATCAAGAAGCCTCACTTGTAAAACAGTAGTGAACATAATGACCGCTAGAGTAGTGGTAACGAACATTCGCTTTGCCGGAATGAGATGTTCATCAATGGACATGACGAGACCTAAAGGAATTGGTCCTTTTATCAGTCAATAATAGGCAGTAAGTTTAAAAAGCCGTTTTGGGTCACTAAATAAGGAAACAGTGCTAATCGTATTCCTAAAAATTAATCACGGTGCAAGATATTGAAACTTTTATCAAATTGAGCAAAAAACATTCAACACCGCCGTGTACTGCACTTTTCAAACCTTTGTTTAACCATTTTCCGAGAGAATTTTAAAGTTTCCTTTTCATAAACTTCCACAAACCTTTTTAGTGTTCTAGCGTTCACTGCTTTTGTGTTCAGTTTTTAATACGATTTATTTTCTTGTTGCATTCATTCTATGAAGTAAACTGTTTTTTTTTCACATGCGTTAATTGCATGTAACCTAAATAAATAAATAATAAATAAATAAACAATAAATAAATAAATAACAAATTGCAGAAACCACTTATGGTAATGAATAGCACTGCATACAGCATCAGCCAAAGGGGTTTGAATCTTTTTTTCAGAAATGGGAATAATTTCTTAAAATCCCCGAATCACCGATCAGCTACGAAGATAGGTTATTTCTGCATTCGTACTACAGTAAAGTAGACACCCTCTTAAAAACTTCTGTAAAAAAACGGCTACTATGAGGAAGAGAGTGGAAGAAAAACCAAGAAAACCTGGAATTCATATACTTTTGGAAGATGCTCTTGTATGTTGCAGTAGTGGTAGTAGTGAATCTTCTTATGTGTAGCCGACTAGCTAGAAATTTACAAGAAACCACTATTCAAATTCTCCTTGTTGTTCCATTACTCCCACCCGCAAAACTGGAATAAACATTGTTTTCTCTACAACCTTCCTTGGTTCGAATGCCATTGTCAAAGACGGTCTTCTTTTTCCTAATAACTTTATAGAGCTTGTCAAAGAATACAAAGCTCTAAGCTGCAACAACCAGCTAATAGTTTTTACTGGTAACTCGTACAGCCAAGTAAAAAGCGAAGATCAGGTTCGGCTTCAGCTGCCGTACGAAATTAAATCTGGTTTTTGTTTTAGAGCTAATTAGTTTCCCGTAGTTTTAGCTCTTTCTAAATCCGTCGCGCATGGATAACTGGAATCTCCTCTAAATAAGTATAAGTAGTAGCCACAGAGATTACTCGAAATAAAATCACTGATTTACTCAGCCATAAAAACATACCATAGCAAACAGCTCCTCGAATACCACCGTAAGCCATTACAAATTGATCCACCCAAGATATGCGGTCGTCCTCATATCGGAATCGGTTGAGGAAGAAGGTAAGCAAGTAAACGCCTAAACAGCTTCAGTTACCAGGTTGTTTTGAGTAAGTTGGGCCTCTAGCGACGACACAGAACTAATCTGACACAGCAAAGTGGGTTCATAGATGCCTATTATAAGTGGGATAAACTAGAATGAATTCAGCGGATTTTTCAAATATTCGGGTATTCGAATCATTGGTCCTCTCAGTTTTTCACAGCTGTGGGGTGTTCGAGTAATTCATTCACTTTTTTGGAAAAAAAATCCACGCTCGTACCATTAGTTTATTGTAGCCCGTGGAAAAAATGTGATATTCAGATGTTGTATTTCAGGTTTTCAAGTGAGAAATTTTCAAATAAAGGAATTGAAAAGTCGTATATTTGATTTAAAAATGGCGTCAAATTCAACTGTTGAGAAATCGATTTCTTTGAAATATCTGTTCGGTTTAGGACTGATATTTAGGGGACAACCGCTGCATTTCGAAATAGGACTTGACTAAAACTCTTCCGCTGATTGTGTATTTTACAATTTCAGAAGTAGTATCTTTTATCCCGCTTTATATTCTTGTTCTATATTGCCTTTTATAGCTTTATATTTTTTATAGTCTAAAGAATAGTGCACTTATCACCAGAAATGCTTTGAATGTCTGAAGCAAATGTCTGTGATACCTCAGAACTGTAGGACCCCCCCCCCCATAATATAGATGCTTTCTACTAGCAAAGCAGACCCAACAATAACCTTAGCCTTGGAAAATCTAAACCAGTGAACGTTGTTCAGCTTCGTAATGCATTGCTATGTCTACTGCATGTCAAATTTTGTAAATATGCTAAAATATTACCTATAAACCGAAATACAAAGCAGCCAATCAGCGTCGAGATGATGAACCACCAATCGAAAACGTGATTAGACGACACCACAGACACACCAAGGAACACGAATATGAAACTTTCCGAACTGAAACAGCTCCCATAACCTTAGTTTCTCTGCTGTTTCATCTACTTCGATACTGATTTCTTCAAAATTCCGATCAACACATCTTCTAAGAAAACAGCTTTTGTTGCAGCTGATGTTTGGGCTACCAAACAAGAAGAAAAACTGTGCAGGGTCCTGAAAAAGCAAAACAACTTACAAGGATGATGCCATCTTGTAGAGGTACTCAACAGTGAAATGCATTTCATCACAGAGATTGCCACGCATGTAGTTCTTCACTAAGATTCCACAAGTAACAATTCTAAAGTTATTTTGCTTAATGATAATGGAATCCAGCTAAAGCTAAAGATTATCTTACGCTAGGATTCCAGAGAGATGGAACGAATCCGTTAATAGATAAAAGAAGTAGGGCATTAGAACCATCATGAGAGGTAGTACTGCCTGATGATTTGCCAGCAGCCTACAAGAAGATTGCAGTTTGACTATCTGGCTGAGAAATTTGGACAAATTGTGAAGTGCACAACTAAAAACGGATCTTTACCTCATAACAAGGGCAGTGCTAAGGCCTCCGACTATTCCAAGGGTTGTTCCGCCGAATGCCACAGTACCGAACTGAGCAACAGATCGGATATAGATTTCTGTACCGAGACGTTCTGGCCCGCTAATCAATATGTTGGTGATTGTTTGATATAAAACCTAAAAACGAAATTTGTTTTATCAAAGTAAGCACTGGATTTTCAAAAATTAGTTTTCTTTGAATAATTCTACATGTTTTCCGGCTTCTGCTATTCAATTCATGCAAACTGTTATATACACTATGCTAGATCAGCATTTGGCATAACGTTTTTTTTGGAGTATTAGCATGAAGAAATTGAAACAAAAAATATAATAGAAAAAATAGACAAATAAAAATGCTTCCGGGAGCATTCACTCTTCCCGGAAACAATGCTGTTTAGTAGCCCTACTTAATTTTGATATTACAGGGGTAATATCTGTTTCACAGCGAAAAAGCGGACTATTTATTCGACCTATTCGAATATTTGAATAAACCAGAATATTAAGCTTGGAAAGCACAAGCAATCCGGTTTTTCACATCGCTGGAGTATCTCCGCTAAAAAAGAACTGAAGACTTGTACGAGGACATATTCGAGAAAGCTTTTTTACAGCTTTGCAAATTTGATTTTGAAATTATTTAAAATTTGGTTTGCTGAGTATACTATATATCCAGAGCTTGAACACACTGTACTCTGTAACTTAGATAGCTTAAAAGTGATATTCGCCACTACATGCTGAAAAAACTAATCTATGAAGTTTTGATCTGCCATTTTACAGAACCTCAAAACTTTGTCTGAGGTATTACTTCTCCTCCAATTTGTTAACCATAGAAAAAAACGAAGAACGTTAGCAAACCGAAGAACATTGCAACAGTCAACTCAACAGTCATCATAAAAGTAGCATGCGTTACATGCGATCACAGCACCTGCTAGGGATGCTCTATGTTTTCTTTTTTTTCGATACTTTACATGCTCAACGACATTGGTCTCTGAGAACAGGCTAACAAACCGTTTGCAGAAGCGATTCAAGTTTGTTTTACTTACTTTTCTGATTCCTCTAAATTACTTCGGTGGTTCGTCTCCCACTGCGGTATATTTAATGTCTCCAATTCATGACGTACTCTAGGCAAAGGGCATATTATGGACTTTCAGCCCTAGATCGTAATTTTTCGATCTTTCTTCGGCTATGGGTTAAACAGTTGCAAATGAAACACGTAAGTGAAACCTCGCTGCTTTTTCATTGTATCATAAAACAAACGGTGAAAAGCCGTATAGAAAACAGCTGGGTGAACTGAGATTCCGCACTTTTTTTCAGCAACATGTCAAAAAATACTTCCAGAGGAGAAACAAATAGGTGTTTTCAAAGCGCTGAGGCGCCAATCATCGATCAATATCTGTCGATGACAAGAAATAATCCATTGAAATGCGAAATGTTAAACATGCAGAGAAAATAAAGCAAAACTTGAGAGGGAACCCAGCAGTTGGTCAAAAAAGACGACATAGCGCTTCGCTGTTAGCGTTGAAGTCTAAATGTGAATAGAAGGGGATCCAGTAGTAGTCAGAAAAGCTTATATATGACATTCCTTAGTACTGCTCAAAAATTTTGGGCAAGTTCGGAAACATGTGCAACTGACAAAAGTAACATTTTTGTTTAATAAATTTTGAACAAAAAATTGACAATGGTGCGTAACTTTTATCCCGGTTTCAGAGGCATATATGTAAGCTACTTATTCCGAATCTGGTCAAGCTAATTTTTGCATCCTTATATTGTTGATCAGGGTTCGCAGAATTTGAAGAGAACACCACGATCTAGTAAAAAACCAAAAAGTGCATTCATTTTCTGTCCGTGCTCAGATAGAACTTGTTCTAGTACTCTGTAGGAGAAAATCTATGAAACAACTGATTTCCATGACATCCCATTAATATTTGTGTGTAATGGCGGAAGCAAGTAGGCGGAAGAAATTCGTGGAATTTATTTGAGCTTAACTGTTTCTAACCACTAACTACCAACTATTTCCTTCAACAAAAAAAAAACAGTGGAAACAGTTGGGCGATGAAAGCAAACAGTAAGGTAACTGTATAGCTTTGAATGGAGAGTACGTGACAAAGCATAAAGAACATTTAAATAAATTTTTAAAAGAATTTCCTCCAGAACTACCTAGATCTCCATAACTAGATTTAATACCACGTATTTTCGGCCAATAACATATAATCCGCTCGTCCAATAATGAACATTGAACGCACGCAAAATCTTGAAAAATATTATACATGAGCGGTAGGTTCAGCCGGAAATTTTGAACGCGAATTGCAAGTCTTTATATACTTTATAACTCGTGCTGTCTGCTTCAGTCTGAACCTTGAAGGTAGGAAAGGCGTAGAAGAGCGTTGCTGTGAAATTACACTGGACGTTCGTTGATGCTCGTTACAAGGTGAATTTCTGTTAAAGTTACCAATGTGTCATACTTTCAAATAACTAGTAATAATAAATAAAATAATAAATAACTATACACGTAGAATTATCTGAAGGATACATTCGGGTAAAGATTCGAATTAAATATTTATCACGTCAGTTAATAGTTATCCCCTCCCACTTATACCCAGCGCATTAAAGGCAATAATCACGCTAAAACGGACTTCGAAATTCAGGTAGTTTATGAATCCTCGGTGACTAAAAGCCGAAACTCAAAATGAGAGGAATGGTAAGCTACACGTTGCCGAAACAACGGCCGAAACGTCGGTGGACCCGGGTGAACTTTTTCGAATGATGTGGGACGAATTGTCTCATCAGTTTGTTTTACACAATAGTTAAAGCGCCATAACCAGTGGATATCAGTAAACCAGTACAACTTTTGCATGTAATCGGGCTTAGGGCGGTGGGTGACTCCAACAGAAGGCACGCAACGAAATGGAAAACTCGTCCGCGAAATCGCGGACGAGTCTTCTGGAGCAACCTTCTCGGTCAGAAATGATTTTTAAGCCGAGAAATTTGGAGTTCAAGCCATTTTTGAGTTCGCCTTTCAGAATCTCAGCACGCGTTCTGAGCGTGGGTGTTGCCTTTAAGGCAGAAGTCGTTAATCATTCATTAGTGGAACGAAGTGTCCAGCATCACTCCATTTAATGTGCTGCATCCGCTTTGCACCTCAAATGCGCACAAAATCTCGGACTTACTATGGTGACAGCGTCATTCAGGAGGCTTTCGCCAAATACGCAGATGTACAGCAGCTCGTTGACGTGGATATCCTCAAACACGCATAACACTGCAACCGGATCGACAGCACAAATCAACGTGGCAAAAACGGCGATTTCCAGAAAAGTGAGTGGAATCGAGAAAGCGCCACGAAGCAGAAATAACATTAGTGCTGTAACAGATTTGTGTTATTCAGCGAAACAAAAGCGTTACTACTTCATCACCGCACCTATGCATACTGTATTAAATAGTGTTCCTATCACAGCATAAGTACAGATTGTGCCGATATTCCGAAAAAACTGCTTGTTCTTGAGGAAATATCCAGCCTCGAGAACAATCAAAGGCAGTAAATAGATAAAGAACCATGATGGTCGCAAATAAATCTGAAAACTGGCTTAAAATTTGCGGAATTTAAAAAAGAGATGGAGATTTCAGTAGGTTTTTCTGGATGTATACTTCCCGAGGAGCTTCTCCCATCATTTAAACAAACGCCACTAAACTAGGCAGAGTCTTTCAAGGCTTCAGGCTAATTTTTTTAAAGCAGAATGATCTTAAGTTCTTTGTTACGTGGGAGCTAGAAGAATGATTTTTTAAAATATAGATTAGTTCCATCAAACAAATTTCAGTTCTGTCCATTCATTCATATACTACAATACCGCTCACAGCTTGTGCAAAAAAGACGGAAAAACAGACGCAACGGTTTCGGACGGAAAAATCCGCCGCAAACCGTCTTAAACTTATAGCATGCGCAGAAGTGAATATTCCGCAAATCTGAGGACCGAATCTGACTGGGCGCGTAAGGCGAAACTACCGATGTATCATAGTACTCGATTTAGGTTCGTCTTAAAATTACCAAAACTGAGTAATAGTCACTTTTCCTACCATGATTCTAACAGGAAAACAACTTAAAATGGCCGGGCGAAGGATCTTAGCAGAGAAGAGAGCGCTGTTCACGGAATGATAGGAAATGCTTGAGAAGATTTTGCTGTGGGCGATTTTGTCCCTCCGATATGGGACTTCAAAATGCGGATTACAAAAATCGTTTGAAAAAAGCTGAGAGGAGCGACGGATTTTTCATTCAAAGAAGGCAGCGATGGTTTTTCGTCTTTTTTGCACAAATTGTGAGCGGTATTCTACGACTACTTAAAAACCGTCAGTCACAATATACTACTGAGATTAGAGAAATCAAATCGAGAACAAGCATCATCACTGAAACTCCACATATTGCTAAGTCTCATATCCACAAGCATGATGCCTTAGAATTTTCTCGCGTATCTGAAGGCAATAAGATCTCTGTGAAGGATATCCCTTTAATCCGCAATAGACATATTTTTTCTCTTTCCTCCATTCTGGAAGTATGCGATGCTCAAAGCCCACTGAAACCCTCGTTCAGAAAGAGAAAAACCTTACTTCATCTTCAAATATAAGTGAAAGGAAGAAACCCGTAGCGATTCCGAAACCCAGTAGTAACACCGAATGCGGTACCCGATGAAACCGTGCAAGGACTAAATGAAGGAATTAAACATAGAATTGAATAAGGAGCACAAACATGGAAGAATTATAGTATGGAGATCAATTTCTAAGCAGTAAGTTGAGGAAAAAACGTAAAGACTTGGTTTAACAACTAAAGACATGTGAAGATGGGAAAATTTGATTTGGATTTCACGTATAAACACCGTTATTCTGATGAATAAAGAGATGTGATTGATCCGAATAGAAAAATTCTGCATGAATATGAGCTGTAGCAATGTGATGTGGTGTACGACTTAGAAGCTTTCCTCGTCTTTTATAGGATAGTCCTTGAGAGTGTTGATTTATTCTTCAAAGGGGCCGAAGCAAGGAAGAAACTCATTTCCGAAAGGTTTTTCCATATGACCCTGAGTGATTGTTTAGAGCTAGAAAGCCCTCTCCATGGGCAGATTTCACCCAGCGACTGAGATCGTCAGATTTGCACGTGGCGCAGAAATTCTAGAAAAAATTGGCACCATTGCAGCATAGCCGGCGTTTGTCAGTTTGACGCCAACCCTGAATTTTTGCTAAATTTTGCAAAGAAAAAACGTGGTACAAAACCTCAAGCTCATTCAGACGGCAGAGAAAGGAACTGTCAAATAATGCACTACACGAGAAAAGAAATAATTGTGGTACAGAAAACGTTCACGCTAAGATTCACATCAGTCTATGCACCAACCTAACTTCTACTGAAAAGCTAAGCCAGAAATCTGGGTTAGACGCTATTGCTGGGACGAAAAAGAGAAAACGTACCTATTTTCATCAAAGAAATCAGAAGAATTGAGGTAAGAATAGCAAGTGGATGGCCAGTGTGACTGAAGTCAATATGAAACAGGTCGGAAGCATGTTCGGCCTGCTCTTCCGACGAATTCGCATCCAAGAGCTTCTCCTGCGACATCTCTGAAGAGCCGGAATCATTCAGAAATCAAAGCGCCGGTGAATGTGTTGATTAGACAGCAATCATTGAGCGTGAACATGTGCTACGTTCACTTTCACTATGTTGCCTCAGGGCTTGAGCACCTCAGCATGACTGCGTGTTTTCTGCTGTCAACCATAGAATCCAAAGGCCAAGGAATCAAGTAAAGTTAGCGTTGAATGGAGAAAATTCCCCTTCAAAAAGAGTTCTAGATGCTGGGAAGAAAAGGAAAATCCACTTGGGAATATTAGGCCGTTGCACATGTTACTGCTTGATTTCCCTGCTTTGACTAGAAATCCACTAAAACTAGAAGATGCGTTTTTCAAGCGCTGGATAAGATTGACAAATGCTTTATTAGGCCTTCGCTTCACGTGCTGTCCACTCTCTTTTGAACCACATAAAAGTAGAGAAGTCTTTTAATACGAGGTAGAAGAACAGGATTTATCTCGCAGTTACACCAAGATTTGTCTTATGTGGAAATATTCAACTGCTTCAAAACGTTTCTACATGAATTAGGATCACAGCGGACGCGAAAATTTCAAGATTTGCAGAGCCAAATATCAGCCGTCTTATGAAAATTAACATGGCTCAATGTTTGAATAATTCCTAGGCAATCTATTGATTTTGCCTTAGCTGAATTATTTAGAGCTCTTCAAAAATCCTATGAATTTAGTAGAGTGAGAGCTCAGAGTTTTTTAAAATCATAAATGGTTGCAAATTTTTTGAAACTTATGTATGACTCAGCGAAAAAAATGCCTATCTCTAAACTTTCATTTTCTAGCGCTAACAAAAACCATCAAGCTTCTGAATAATTTCACGAAATACCTAAGATAGAAGAAGGATCTTAACCGTAAACTCACTCATACAGATTTGCAAAAACGGCAAAAAGGGGAAAATTCTACAACGCTATAGGTAAGCGACTACACTCGTCACCGAGTGGTATACAAATGGATTTCAAGAATTTTCTCAAGATTGCTTGATAAGCATCAGGCAGATTTGGTTGTACTAATAAAACATAGCTGAAAAACGAAATTTGTTTACTAGATTTCTAGAAACCACTTCTATACATTGATAATTAGGTAAAGAAATCTGGAAAATCAAATTGCTCTCCTATGGATTCGCACAATAAAAATGCCTCAGAGCGAGATTGCTTAGCCGTTAGAGAAATTTACATTTCAGAATATGGTGCGTTCTTCCACACTATATGACGACTACAAGGAAACACGACAAGCAGAAAGGTTTACAGCTTCAAATGTTCACCTATTTACAGAAATTTCTCTAGAATGGCTGAAAATCATCCACTACAGACGCATACTTTTTCATCCCAAACTTTAGAAGGCAGTTCACTTGTTTTAAAGGCGAATGTTCTTTAGATTCCTAGAGTAATACCTCAGGGAATATTAAATCGCCCACTTATTTTATGACCTGCGACTATTCAGAATATCACTTTGTGAGCTTGCCAAGTCTTAATTGTAGCAGCCTATTAAAAACGATTAAACTTCTGAAATTTGGTGGTTTGTAGGATGGTCTGTGTTGCTCTAGTGTAAAATTTTGATGTCACATTCTAATTCCTGAGAGGTCGTCCTCCTTGATCCTGGTATTTAGCTGTAGAGCAATGTAATTTTTTTAAAAATGGCCTTGGTCTGCCAACTCGAGCAGATGAACAAGTCGTAAATTTCTGTAGAATCGATATTTGTGTTATGAGTATGCAAAAAAGCTTGTTTTCCCACTTCAGCATTAACTCTGTATTAGATTTCCAAACCAGAACAGGCAAAGAAAATCTCGAAATTTTTCTCAAGGAAGTTTATATTTGCATAAAATTCCAAAATAAAATTAGAGACGATAGTCTTTGTAGCAGATTCTGCAATGACAACACAGATAAGTTACCTAAAAACCTACCAATTAAGAGCTGCCAGGCTTATCATAGCTCAAGGAAGGTGTTTCTACGATAGAAGTAATGTTATATACCTCACAGAACAGCTACTAAAGAAGGAAGCGAGGCGAAGGAGGAGGGGCGGTGCGCCCCCATCTTTTTCCCTGCTTCGACAACGCGTGAAAAAAAAACTCAGCGTTCAAAAACCGCAGTCTTTCACTAACCTCCAACAGTCACCGCTGGAAACCATAACCAAAGCAAGAGGGCGGAGTATACTGCTGTCATCTTTGCCTGAAAAAAGGTATTATTTAAATGACGTTAGCTGAACCTGCAGAACTCAAGATCAGTGACGAAAACCGTTCAATACTTGAGATGATGTATAACGCCTAAGCAAGGAATTACTTAGAAAAATTACATGGAAAAAGTGATGGCACCTGAAAAAACAAGCAGATTATCTGATAATCCTCGAAAAAAAACCGTAGATCAAGGAAGGATGTGTCTGGACACTCAGCTATAAATTCTGAAATTATATAGAAAGGTCAAGCCAGAGCATTTTATACAGAAAACAATCTACACGAAACAAATATGTAGTAATGTTCATAATCTTCCCCTCGTAATGTGCTGATTCAACGACCCGTCTCGGCTCATTATATATAGTAGTCTACTGCGAAGGCAGCCTCAACAATTATACTATTATACTTCTGAGCACGTAAAGGAGGCTGCCTAAAACATTATTCTACGATTAGGCACCAAAATTTTTCTTAAAAAATGGATCACATGTACCTGTGCTGCTCAAAATTAGTTGTTGATTACCGTTTTGCTAACCACTGCATGTAGAAATTTTCTATAACACAAAATATTTTGAATGCGATAAGGTAATGTAAAAGTTACCTCGATCTTGTCATGGAAATTCCAAATTGCTCAAAAACAAGATAAATTTTTGTTTTTTTTTCCTCATCCACTTTATACCACAGGAGGTTTGAACTTATATGTACTTGCTGGATAATGACAGAAGAAAGGCACACCCAGAAGAAGAAATTAAGTTTTATTGCCTCTAAAAACAACCAGGTCCTAAAATTTTCATGGAAACCAGGATTGCAACAGGGCAAAAAGCTATAAAAGTTCTGAATTATGTATGGTCTTAAGAAAAACAGCTTCAAATTAGATGAGTCTCGAATTTCTATGTGCTCGTTGAAATAAGACTGCTCAGCTTTCGTCATAATGATGAAAACATGAAATTTCGGGAAGCATAGGACAAAGCCGCCAAATCTTCTATTGAAAGAGGTGCTGCCGAAAAAAAGGGTGTACATAATCTTTCTTCCTTCATTAATTTTTCTTCTGGTTAATTTTAAGACCTCCACAGAAAATACGGTAAAAGAAATAAAGCAACCAGAATTTGTGACCTGCTCTCTTCCTTTATTAAAACGCTAAAACGGATTTCAAAGAAGGAAGAAGTCGCGTAACTCCGCAAACAGTGCGAGATATCATACTCGTAGTTTCTTCAAGTTTCTGCTACTATCGAATGCCGATCGCCAACCGATGCTTTTTTCGGCGTCCGTTGAGAGGGAAGAGCAAAAAACACTCGCGATGAGTCCAATAAGGCTATCTTCGTCATATCTCTTTTTCACCAGTCTTCTCAGGAAAAAATGCTACCATCATTAAGAGCTGAGAAATTCATCCATCAAGCCAAACACATTGGTTAGATAAATTTCCAGCAAGACAGCCTCCAGAAAACGAAGAAATGAAGGCAACATTTTAAAACAACACTAAGATTCAACACTTTCATAAACATAGGCAACTAACTGCGCAATATTTCGAAGCAACCTCGATCGATGGTTTGTAATTTAACCCATTCCTTTATTAACGATACTGAAAAAACTAACAATAGTGCTAAAAACTAGACTAGCAACGATAAGTGCAAATGATGCCAAGAAGAAATATGGGAGAGCTGGATTGGGGACACAGTCATGAAGACAGAAATTACTCTTGTTAAAGAAACCCTTCGTTAAGTATTTTTTTCGTCTCACCAGAACTTTTATTCGTTCTGTCAGAAGTCAGGAAATTTTGCTCTTTTGGAGATAAATCTAACTTACGGTAGCTTAGTAAAGTAGTGAATTTGTCGCAAAGCATTTTCTACCCTGGAACTGTAGAAGGCCGCATTTTCTTTGAATGCCGCAGAATAAAATTCGTCATAAAATGAAGCAATTGGAGGGATCTCTCGAATTTTACAAAAAAAAAAAAACTTTGCCATCTCCACTCGTAGGCTAAAACATCAGGCTGGTGTAAATGAAACTTCAGAGTTTATAGACTGGTCCTGCAACTCGAAATTGTAATATTTTTCTGTGAGTGTTCCTGTTCTTCCTGTTAGTTTTCGACTATTAAAATCGTCTACAGACCTTAACAATACATTACAATTTACATCACTGTGACGCTGCACGAGCTCAGAAAACTGCTGAAGCTATAAATTCTGAAGATCACAACGCAGCTCAGAGATAGAATCACCCTTGGACAAATGAAACTTCTGCAAACGCTCTTCTGCTCAAGTCAAGTTATATGAAGAGGGGATCGACAAAACGAATCTAACCAAGCAGTAGCATGAAAGACTGCAGTAGTGATCACTACTGCAGTCTTATGAAGAATGCCTTAGGGTCGTAAATTTCAAGAGAATTTCATTTCAAAATAATCGTGAAGTAAATGATCATTTCGAATTTATTACGAGGACACGCGCTTGAAAAGGGCAGAATTTTACTGTAGCCAGAAGATCTCAGTTAAAACACTCATTGAATGACTAGGAGCAGGAAGCGTCTGCGATTCCATAAGCATAACAGGTTACACATTTGTTTTAATGTAGTAAACTTAAATTGGAATGTTCTAGGCAAATTCTAAAGCATCATGACTTGCAACCTTGAAGTATGAAGTAGCAAGAGAGTACATTATCGTATAAGCTTAGATGCTATCCTCTGGGGTTGTGGTCTTGGGTGATTGAGAGGCCGGCAAAGATAATTTATCGAAACACCAGTTTTAAATTTCGCTTAATATAACCTAGTCCTGAGATGTAAGATGGCACCTTCAAAATCGTGTAATTTGAGCAGAAAATACGTCCATAAACCTAGCTCCGTCAGTGAATTCCAGTGTTCTAAAGTTATAAGAATGTCTTGTAAGGAAAATCCTGTAAGATATTTGCGTCATTCTTACTCATGCCGAGCTCATTTTTCTGCAAGAGCCTTTTTCCATTTTTGCTGCTATTAGTGAGTTATTAGTTTCCGTACTAACTGCTCGATTTTAATTTCAATATCTCACTTGTGCTGCCCTGAAATTTGGAAAAATGTTTAGCTCCCATCTCTACAATGATAACAATATGATGTTAGACAATAAATCCTATTAAAATGTTGTTACATAAAATCCTGTGCCTATCCAGAACTCTGAGATGTTCACCATTTTCCAAAAAACGCGTTTTCTTTATGATTGCGCAGCTTGTTACAAGCCAAAATTACATTTCAGAAAAGCTAATAGCCCTACTGTGAAATCCGGTGTTGATCTCGACATGTTCTAGAGTAAATGATTGGAAAATCATAACTAACTGGATTCAATAACTACTACATAAGCAACTAAGTTTTTATGCATTATGCGAAAACATCATTTATCTCCTAATAAGTTGAGAACTGATTGGAGCCAGTAATGGATCACGTGTTATTTAAAACTGCAGAACACCTTCACCATCATGGAATTTTGCGCTTTAACTACTACAGTATTTATAAAATGCACAGAAAATTAAGTTGACTGCCATATCAGAAGCAAATTTCAAACATACTTCAAAAATTGCTTAAGTAAAAAGACGAATACTTAGGAGCTACAGATTCGGAAATTTTATTTTTACTCAATTTCCATTGATCCCTAGTTTAGTAAACAACTGTGTCGGTAAATAGCTGCTTCAGCAAAAGCAAGGAACTAGTGGAACCAAAAGCTGGAATGTCGTCGTTGTTCCTTCACTCACTCATTTTTTTGGATTTTTCATGATTGCTATAATAACTGTGATGAGAAGGAAACTCCACAACAAGTGAGTCAGAAAGTAATTCCCAAGTAAGATAAAAAGGCAAATCAATTTTTACGCGATAGGCACACACATAAATATTTCCGGCAACAGCTCTTTTAGTATAGTAAATGATTCGTGCACAGTTCATGCTACTCGTTTTTTAAAAGATCAACGCTAAATGGATGTAATAGAATGGTGTGCTGACTACTAATGAGTACTAACGAGTAAATCTAATCTGCAAAGTCGATTTTTGGCTCGATGTTACGTGACGCTTTGTCCTAGTAATGCAATGAGAGTATCAGGCATTAGCGTTTTGTCAAGCAGAACCAACATATCTAGAGCCAGACTAGCTTGTTATTTGCACCAAAACGGAGTAAAGCCGTTGTTTTATACGGCTACCCATCAGGCACATAAGTAAGTGCTTAAAGGCAGCACCCACGGAAAAATCGATTTTGAGATTTTTGCATTTTTTACACGCTACCCGCATGGGTTACCCAAAGCTAAGATAAGAAAGCACAAAAGTTAAAACCCACCGAGAAAATATCGAAAACATGCCCATTCCGCTTACCCAAGTTACGGGGGGTGAGTGGACGAGTTTTCCGTGGACTTTCTGTTTGAACAAGTACGCTTCGGTGTATCTACACCAATAGCGCGTCACTACATGAAGGCTAAACAGCGGAAACGGCAAAATCCTTATTCAGGCCCAAGATGTACTTGTTCAAGCACAAGTCCACGGATAACTCGTCCACTCACCCCCGTAACTTGGATAAGCGGGATGGGCACGTTTCCAACATTTTCTCGATAGGTTTTAACTTTTGTGCTTTCTTACGTTGGCTTTATGCAACCCTTGCGGCTAGCGTACAAAAAATGCAAAAATCTCAAAATCGGTTTTTTTTTTCGTGGGTCCTGCCTTTAAACAACGGAACAATCGATTTCATCTAATCAAAACTTGAAAACTATGAGAAGCGCAGGCTCCATGCTGCTGTGCGCTAAAGAAAAAATGATTCATTTCTCTCCTTTTGTTATTTAGCATAGAAATAGTCATTCGTTAATATGTGCAAAATCTCAAATCATTGAACCCGGTATCAGGAAACATGGTAAGCAACTAGTACTTCTAAGATCCGTCTGTAGCAAACCAACAGGTTAGAATGGCCCTGGGGATGAAACTGGTGTGACAAGATATTAAAGACTGTAAAGAAGAGATAGAAAGAAGGTAGGAATAATTTCGGCAACAGACAGATTTCTGAAAATTTTGGGAGTGGAGGACTGAAAGTGCCAAAATTCTACTTGTAATAAAAGTAAGTTGACGCGCTCCTACCTGCGTTACAAATAGCATAAAGATTTGCAAATTTTTAATATTTTCCGTTCATCCTTTCGGTTGGAACGTTAGAACGTAACGGGTCGTTAATAGTTGGTGGGATAAGTCGTTATGTAATGGTCTACGAATCTAGTTTGCACTCTTTCAATATGTGCTGAACACTGCGAAGAACTAGCAGATTCATCTATACTAGAAAGGAAGCGCTCAGATATTTTGATCCTTTTATAGAGCAAAATTTCAAACACAACAGAATAGAAGGGAAGGAGTATTCATCAACTTCAAGCAGAAACAGCGATTCTGGTCAGACCAGCTTAAGTACTCAAGGATGGAGCTATTCCAGCGTAACCCAAAGAAAAAACATTTTACTTACTAGTGTGAGATATAACAATAAAGCATGCTGCGTAAAAATCGTAGCCAGACTTGCTTAGTAACAAATGCAGAGCTCTAGCAAATGCGATTATCATAAACAAGACGTTCACAGAGGCGAACAGCAGCAGTTTCATTGACATCAAGGAAGTAATATTGCACGGAGCAACAACAGTTTTGTATTGATTTTTCTAATGCAACAAAATGCTGATACTCTTTGAGAAGGAAGAATTCAGGTCGTGTTATTGCCCTTAGGCAATTCTGTCGTCCCTAAAGGGACCGATTCAAAGATTCATCGGTCCTCTGCATCGAAGATTTTTTGCTTAGGCCTTTCATCAGGGATTATTTATTATTTATTTCGCATGCATAACTAAATGTCCATTACTCTTAGATGACCATTTCTCTCTAAGATTTGTCGAGTACTGGATGCAATAAAGCATGTATAAATCCATCAATAAGTCCCTTAGTTTCTCTTTTCTAACGGTTTTTCTAAGCGTCTTCCAGTGTTTGGGTCAAAATATTCACAGAAAGCAATGAACGGGGAGGAAAAAACGTTTAGCGATTCCTTACCATAAATTGTTTGCAAAATAAATTAACATGTTTAATATCTTAAGATTCACAGTGTTATTCATTTTACCTATCGTTAAAGTAGAAATACAATTACCAACACACAATTTAGGTTTTCTGTATCTTATTAACGAGTGAGCAGAAATGTCCGTATGAGGTTAATGCTCGGAGCAAAAACTAAGAAAATTCACTGAGAGAAGAAAAATCGCTAAAAAGATTTCTCAACGCCTTCATAGGCGGAAGAGAAGTGCATCTTCTACGAAACACACCAGAAAATTCCTGTCACTGTTCTCAGTAAATTCAAAAACGAATACCAAAGGATTTTTCTCCCATTTTTGTTTTTTTTATTAGCTAGATTTTTCGATAGAAACTTTAGTAAATGAGTGAAGTAATTCTTCTAATATCTCAATTTTAAGAAGGTCGTAAACTGATAAACACTAGAACGCTGTTCTTGACCTTTAATGACGTATTTTTACTAATATATTTACTTTGCCAGTATCGTTAGGCAGTTGGGTGCTCCATAACAACCGGAAAGTGAGCAAAAAACTAAAACTGCTTATTTCAGCAAAGAAATGGATTTACATTATAAAAACGAAAAAAGTGTAGAGGAATCCAAAAGGAACCACCTAGTGTCTTCCTAGTGTCTATCTGCCTGCCTATCTAGTGTCTACATGGGATAAAGTTACATTACGCATCGAAAGCATAGTACGTAGTAAAGTCAAGTTTATAATCAGTTTTGGTGTGTCTCAGAGGTTAAAATTACGGTTAATAACAAATTCAGATGTTTATTTATTCAGTAATAGATCCTTGGGCATGCAAAACAAAATTTGAAAGAAGGAAAAATCAATTCAGCAGTAATAGGCAGAGTCAGTAACAAGGCTGTGTTCAAATTAACACTCTTTCTTAACCGCTCAATACGAATATGATACGAACCCTATTTTTTGTTATATCTAATATAGTATATAACATATGGTGTAAGTATCTAATGCACATCTAATATAGATATCCTCTAGCCTATCTATAACTTCAACGAAGACTGCCGTTGCAGTTTGTTCATACATATGTGAAAGGTGCACACGCTCACAGAAGCCTTAGTTAAAATATTTGTTTACAGCTTTACTAGGTTGCTAGGGTTACCGCAAAACTACCTTTCTTATAGTTAGTTTACTGTGTGGAACGTAGTTCCAAAGACATACAGTGTTCGCATAAAGCTGTGCAACGGAGGAAATTTAGTGCAAATCGGATAGTAAAAAGTACAAGAAAGCCCAAGCTTACAGTTCCTACCGGTCGCATGCATTCTGGTACTTAAGAAATTTGAACCTTGGACCACTGCCACTACTGAACTGCTCGGTCGCATAGATATGGCGGGAAAATTCGAATATAAATTTCCCTCACGCGTCACTTCTGCGCTCTGAGCTCACCGTTTGATTCGCACTTGATAAGGAGGTGCTACTTTCTTCGATGCTCATAATATATTCAGACTGTAACTCCATCTTAAGCTGCTTACAAAAATTCCACAAGTCCCAAAAACTTAGGAATTAATACGCATGTTGCAGAATTTTTTTAAAGTCTCCATCTCTAAGCGAGTGGATTACTTGGCATAAACGAGGTCTTGAATTTTGTTCGGGAATTGTTTTAAAATAGAGTTGTGCTGAGTTCGAGTTCACACTCTTTTTTAAATAGATTCTGAATGACCTAATATAGAAGTTCAATAGAACTTCCATAGCACTAGTGCTAAATGTAGAGAAAATCACATTCTCTCTGTAAAATATGAAGAACAAGCATAGCTGGTGAATCTAAATTGTAATAAGAAGTTTGCATATCACAAAATTAGCATTCGTCTCCTGGCAACCTTTCTGCAGGTGAATAACAAAAGTATTTCACTGCCTGATATAATTACTAGAAGGAAATCTATTACTGTGGTAACCAGTTCCAGAGACAGAGTTAATTACTGAAACAAGCAATATTGTTGTATTTCCATGGTTATTTATGTTATTTTGTTCTGTTTACCATGAATCCTTGTATACCACCTGTTCAGATACCGAGAAAATTGCTAGAAGAAAAGCTAAAACAGATTATACGGTTCAGAATAAGGAAACTAATACTGCGTAAAATTAAAAAAAACATGGAGAAAATTCGAATTTTAAAACTCAGACATCAGAAAAACTAGCTCTAAAACAGAACCAAAACCTGAGCATAGCAGGGATGGTAGGGACATAATAAGTTCCCAGTATTTATCAGGAAATACATTAGTAATGCATAAACATTGCCCGAGGCCTAGGAGCACATCATGAATTTTGCTGCGCTTGCTGAAAATCGTCTTTTGAGCTCTGCTGACTGAAACGTCAGCAAGAATGAAAGTTTGAAACGTCATGATGCTGCCAAAAAAACCAAAAAATCGCTGGAAGAGAAGCCCAAGGGATGTCATCCGATTCGATTCCAAACTTGCTTAGAAAATTGCTTAAAACAGTACCAACTGTAACGCTACAGAAAGATTATAGTGCATTTATCAAACTCAAAGAAGCAATTTAGTGATTACTGCTTTCTACTAGCTGTCCTCTACCGTTGCATCACCAGGTTACGGTTGAGGACTTAAGATCCTCTATACGGAGTGCTTGCGGAAGCTCCGATATCACTGATTTGGAAGACCAAATAGAAAGCGTATTCGCCAGTGTCTTCTGGAGCCAGAAGAAAAGTTGACACAAATATGATATGTTTTATAGCAATAGCATCTACCGTGGCAAGATAACCACTAGCAGTGGTGAAAAACATGACGGCAACCTCAAATCATGTAGATTCAAACAGTTTCTGTACGAAGTCCCAATACATAATCCTTTTCACTCATTGTAGTGTCTCACAAAGCTTTTTTTTAGATTCTTCGGTTTATTACGTCAAAATGTGCAATGCTGGATGCGGCCTCTGAACGACCTTTCTTTTCTGCACGGAAATTTTAGCAAAAATTTCCATGCGGAAAAACGAAGAGTCGCTGCTGCTTGTAATGGTCGGCACGTGCACTAAATAATATATTTTATCTAAACCATTTCTATTTCTATAAAGAAAATATACGGTGGTGCACGGTTCACCGATTTAGAAAATAATGGTTTCTTTACTATTAAATTTACCGAGCATATGCACATATCATCAAAGATGTATCGACATCACATTTAAGTTAGTAAAATGTAAGGTTAGCGGAGTAATTAGGAAAAGGGTCTTCGTACAAATTTTTAAATCTGTTTTTTGGTACATCTTTGAGTGTATGGCTAAATAAATAGTAAATAAACATTTGAAAAAATATATTAGAAATGTTATCTATCTCACTGCTAAGGCCAGACTTTTCCAACCTAGATTTTTCTGCATTTCCAGCTCTAGTAAATTGTTAGGACTAGCCAAAATTTCCCATGGTGCACAGAAAAGGATCCCGATGTCCTTAGAACTGGTAGCACATATGTATCCATCTTCATTCACCTGTCTCATTCAGTACCTATGTCGCATTCTTTTACTGTAGTAACTTGGAAATCTCTAGATGCCTGAGCTTCAGTTCGTCTGGGTTCATTAGAGAAAAGCCGTCTATTGCTCATTATTTCAAGATTCTTCTCTCCCAATGCCTAGCAGTAAAAAGCAGTGCAAGAAATATTAAATGCTTGCTATTCGTACTTAGCTCTACAAATGCTCGATGAGTACCGGAATTTTTCATCAAAAAATTCATAATTTTTTACAAAATGAATTAATATGTTTAGCAACCAAAGCTGATGACATCGACCAATTGGCTTGTCTTTACTGTAAAAATAACCGCTATCAGCATATAATTCAATTTTTCTTTATCGTATTAACGAGTGCAGGAGAAACCTTAAACTTAGAAATCTTTCTGGTTTTCGTACATGTCAGTGTGCACGAAACAAAAACTGAAGCTTATCTTCAAAAAGTAATTTTCATTTGCAGTTTTTCTATTGGAAGATGGTAACCAGCCTCTACTATTTCGGCGGTGAAAAGCGTATGGGTTCAAGCGCCTCCCTCGAAGCCACATTTTAGTATGCATTCAACAGGTGAAGTTATTTAGGATACCTCAATTAGTAATTTCTGCACTGTTAAAGGGTTGAAGCATTAGATAGCTTCGCAACTTTACAATGAATTAGGGCAGCAGTGATTCGTATGAACGCTGTAGAGGAAATGGAACAGTGCTAAGCTTTAAAAATAAAGAGAACAACTTCAACTATAGAAATAGCCACAAACGAATTGGGACAATCTAACAAAGAATAGAGCATTCCCGAGTGAGAGGGCGATGCCTGGCAATATTTTCATTTTAACTACTCTATTTCATGTACGGAATGAGATTTGAAAAAGGTGACGTTAAGGTCTTTGCACTGAGTACTGATAAGGGATGATCCGAGTGATGACAAATGTTGTTACATACCTCTACAGCTTTGATGTAGTTCAAGCAGCTTATTTTGAATATAATAGACAAAAGTTTAGTCAGAATCAAGGCATTTTAGAGGTAAATCGCTTCGTGCATATTTTATGTGCTATCTATCTAAGAAAAACAGCTGTGAGAGCTCAAGTAACCGAAAAGTAATATAAACAAGCTCAAAAAAGGCCTCAATAATTCACCTTCTTCAAATATTTTACATAGCATAAATACCATAATGTTCTCCAACCAGCCTGGGATTCACGAAATTTTCGGCAAACCAACACTATAACCTGGACTAGCAACAGATTACTTAGAATGAAGCACTGATTTTCAAGACTTGCTTATCAGATGAAAACAATCACCGATCACAGAGTCAGTACTTGTTTTAGTCATTCTTAGTGAAGGTAAACCGCAAACTTGATTAGCCGAATAAAATTTTCATGAATCCCAACTCAGAGCGCTTATTCGACTTCAAATACTCGACTGTTTCCTGATTTCAGAAACATGACTTACACCTGGCAGGGTAGTATCTACGGTTCTTTTTTCTTGAAACTCTCCAAAGCAAAGGGAAAATTCACAAGTTTTTGTCTTCGGTTCATTATTCCGTTTGTTCCGCAGTAGTTCCGCAATGGTGCGATACACTGCCGTTCAATTTTCACAGCTCCTTAGAAAACTTATAAGCTCCCGTTCGCTGAGAATTTCAAAAGGAAATATGAAGAAACAATTAAAAACATCATTCAAAATCAGCAGAGGATATCCTTCTTAGGCTACACTCATCGCAGAGCATCAGTTTTTCGCGTGGGATCCGCAAAAAACAATAGTAGTAACTATGGATTGCCACTCCTGTCAATACGTAACCATGCCCTCTGCTCGGATCTCCCACTCGCTCCAGCAGATTGATGCCTCAGCCGACGATCGATGCCAACGCTGAGTAAGCCCATCGTGACGTAACTTTCGAAGACAGTCTGAGTCACTGGGCGTTCAGACACTGATACCATTCAAGTCGGAATCTTCCTTGCAATGTGAATGCAACAAAAGTCTGGCCCAGTTCACAAGCCCTTGTTCTGTAGCTTTTTAGCTATTGTTAACAGTTATGTATGTGAAAAGAAAGGCAAAGACATGTAACATAACGTGATTGGTAGTCCCTGCAAAAAAAATGTTTGGTATTTCTTTCGCGTTTTTAGGCAGAAGTGAAGACCAAGACGAAGGGAGGGGTGGGAGAAGATAATCCTCGGTCTTCACGGAATGTTTCATTGGCTCCTGCAAAAACAGCGCTGAGAAACTAATATATCTCATTTTCAAGACCATGGTCGTGTTTGATGGGATCGCTTTCATTCCTTTCATTCTCCCGCCTTCACTTCAAAAATCCTTTAAAATACTTCAAAAGTAATCTACTCGTGAAACCAGAAGGAAATTTAAGATGACTAGAAGTTAAGTTGGCTCAGGTCTTACCAAGGAACACTTGACATAATCATGGCAGATTTTAAAAAGTTCTAATAACTATTTGAAAGCTGTTAGCTTATCAAAACTTGTTAAAATGGTGAGTAGCCTCGAAATGACTGAGCTTCATAATCTCCAGATTTTCTACAGCGATATTATCATCACCTTTCAGGTCAGTTTATTAGCAGAAGCTCCTGGATGAAACCACTAGATTTTTATTTTGACCATAGAGACCTAGTAGCAGATGTTCAAGAGCAAGGTAAACTCTTCACTAAGGACTATTTATTTTTTTAATAATTAATTAATTAAGTAATTAATTTACTGCATGGTGAAATCAGCGACGAAAAAAATACGAAAAAAAAGATGATGTAGGTTAACGTAGATGAAATAAAACATAAGTAATAAATAAGCAAAAATGGCTTGAAGAGGGACAATTTTGAAAAAAAAATTCAAGACATAAACTAAGGAAGTGCCGACTCAACAGTAACCTTCGGAAAAAATGCAAGGCATGTTTTTCAAACAAGTAAATAAAAATATTTTCAAACAAGTAAATAAAAATATCGCTTAATCTAAAATGCATTATATGAAACAACCTAGTATATTTATAGTTGAAATGCGGAGTAAGTTCGAATGTGAGAGCGTCAGCTAACTCAAGTAACCTTTTTCTTCCAACATATTCGCAGGTATCGCCTCAATGTAAAGAAACAAACACTGGAAAAACACTCACGCATGAGAATACTGAGTGCATGAGCAGCATTTTAAGTGGATGCTGTAATATTAGAGAGAACAGATAGTTTCAACTGCTATAGCTGCAGGAGAACAAAAAAGAACATAGCTCCAGTTAATAGGTCGAATCTATGTTTGTCTTGCATCGTTGACTAAAAGGTACTCTGTTTCCGTCTATTATGTATTAAAAGGACTTTTCAGGGAGGTCACAAAAAATTTCTCGAGGGCGATAACATTAAGCAAAACACAGGGGGGGGGGCTAAGAACAGGACCAGAATAAACAATGTTCCAAATTTTCTGAAAATATAATTTTCCATAATTAAAAGTTTACGGTTTGAAATTTACTGTAGAACCAATGGTATTTCAGAGTCAACGTAAACTATTTCAGAGTATCGACCACTTCGCAACTTTTTTTCTGACCTTAACTTCGTTTTTAGCAGTTCCCCAGTCCACGCCTCCCCTCCCCCCTCTTCCGGACCGCTAGAGCAGTTTTTCTTCTGTGCTCAGTATTTATTGACGTTTTACTTGCTACGCTGCAAAAAATCTCCTCTGATCGTGCGAAGAAAGTCTTTTTTGAAGAACAGGAACGAAAACGACCACTTATTATGTTATTTATTTCATGTGTATACAAAAAATCTTAAACTGTGAAGTTTTCCTTCTCTAGCAATATGCAGAAGTATGTACTTATAAGGGTATGAAATATTTTACTTCACCAAAATTAGGTATTCAGCGGGTGTGCCACGACGATTTCTTAATAAAAGAAGCAAATATTAATTAATTAAGTAATAAATAAGTAAACAAGTAGGCTGGTATTCTTCCAAACTCTTTTTGCAATATACAATATGATGTAGGCATCGTTGTTACGGAAAAAAGAACAAGCTATTGGTTCCAAATCAACAGTTTCTAAAGAAAAAATCAGAGGAAAGTAGGAAAGCCAAAAAGCGAAGAAACCAACAATAGCGAGTCAGACTATCGGCTGATTTCGCAAGAAGATAAGCTCAAATTCATTTATAGTCATTAGTTCGAAAACGTTCATGTAAGACACATAAAGTAATTACACGAAAGAAAAATCTAATAAATACCCGTGTCAAGGAATGAATCATCAAGGAATTTATTACACGTCAAATCTAATATTGAATGTGACAACGCTGACAAGAAATTTGCAGAAATTGTCATGTATGAAGCTGAGGAAAGCGGATGCTGACAGCAAAGTTCATTATGACAAGAGCTGAAAGTGCTACTTAATTAAAAATTCATCTGCTAAATAACTCTTCCATAAACAAAAGATAGGAAGTGTAAATTTCAATGTGAACAAATCAGAATTTTGTCATCAAGCAAATCAGCGAAGATTTTGTCTTATTCATGGATATTTCATTAGCACTCCCTTAAAAAAATCAGTCTTTAGCAAGGAGGGCGTCGCCACTCTTATCGCTTTGATAACGCCATCATAAAACACAAGCGAAATCCAAGTTAAAGACAGTGTACCACCAAAATTTGGTTGGTGGGTTTTTCTAGTAGGACTATCAGGTAGGGCCTGCTCTATAACCCTACCATAGTAGCATCCCCTAAAACCTGCTCATTTTGAGAAAAGGACCTTATCAAAAATGAAGTTCCTGCTAATAAAAGCTACGATGCAACAAGGAACAAAGCTCGAAGCAAGGCTATGAACGAAGGTAATGTAACTGCAGCTTTATCCATGTCGTCTAATTATTCTCCAAAACATATTCGTGCAAAAGAAATAATCAATCATTGGTTCTTATCCTGTTTCTTAGTTCTGTACTCTGACGTGTCGTAGCTTTTATTAGCGGGAGCTTCATTTTTGATAAGGTTCTTTCT
>KN549326.1:23034-38178 GCA_000797555.1 Oesophagostomum dentatum | reverse complement strand
TCGAAATTTTGGCAGCTTATATTTTCCCTATTTTGCAAGGTTTTGAATTATTCAAACTCAATTCACACAGAACTCTTCGAGGACTATCGATACTGCATAAAAGTTTCAGTGGATCCTTTGCCGAAAGAAAGAAAAAAGCGCTGGTACATATATGTACCAGCGGGACTCAAAGGGTTAAACAAGAGAGCAAGTAAGCAAATAAGAAAAACAGCTCAGATAAGGCATGTAAGAGAAGTTAACCTTAAGGGACTGATTTCAAGGGTCCTCACTCTTTATGGTTTATGCGTTCATTTAGAAGCAGTATGTATCTAGGATGATTCATGCCGAAGTGGCTCTCATGCAAATGCAAAGGAGCAAACGCTTAACAGCTTTTCTTGAAATACCGGTGCAACGTAGGCATTTCCTATGACGTCTGAAAAATAAGATGAAAATGCGAATGAACCGATCAATAGCTCTGGAAAACACCTGTCACACAACAACCTCTTGTTGCAGAGGACCTGAAGATGCCAGATGGCTACGTAGTTTTGATGAATTCGCGTGTCGATCGAAACCGCAGTCAGTCAGAGGAGACGCTAGACAGTTCCGCTGTTCAAAGACTGAGGGACAGTTCTTATCAGACAGACAACAGCAGAGGTAACTGCTATCAGAATTAGCTCTGAGTCTCGCTAGCTTCGATCCGGTAAGTCAAAAATGCAGCGAAATTTCATGATAAAGGCCTAACCGTTCGAACTGCCGGAATGGGTAAAGATATGAAGTGAGAAAAGTTGAAGTTTCAGTTTCGCTCTTCCTCTAGCCTTCTTTAATTTTGATAGGAAGCTTATCAGTGTCTCCAGGACAGTAGACCTAAAGTTTATGACTCGTACTTTAATAAAACGACTGACAGGGAATATTTGAAGAAAAGAACACGCGTACTGCAAGTTTCTCCATAACAATGCCCCAGCTTTACGCTAAACCTCCTTACACGAATTATGTATAATAACATACAAGAAACATTTTAGTAGGAAAACATACAATCGGAGATATGAAGGCTCCGGGTCTCACATCAGAACTGTGCTTTATAACGACAATAGCTTAAAGCGCTAACGATTAACGGCTACTACGGCCTAGCCGTTTGAACGAACAAGAGGATAGAGAACTTCCAACAGCAGTCGTTAATTTCTACATTGTTGATAGCACAGAAAAAGCATTTACTCTGCTATGACTGGGGCAGTCGCATGTACCAGTACCTCTCAATTTGTACACCTCGTACGCGCAATTTGGGCGCGTCAGGCGAAGTATGCACCGGGCTTCAGACTGTAGGGCAAAGTCGAAAAATACCTCGTATTGAAGTGAAACAGTAATCAGAACACATGTAATGACCGATTTATTAAATGCCTTTACCATCTGAAAAGTGCCAGGAAAAAAAAACGACTGAATGAACGAAGAATGGCCTTAGTGAGACTTAGGTAGGGATTCTCTGAAACTCTTCCGAGCACTTACCACGTGTATCGGGAGATGGTGGAAGTAGTATCTCCGCAAATTTTGCGGGGTTTCAAGTACCTGCTCGTGTTTAGCGGGTTCAGGAGACTTTTTAGCTTGAGAAGCGGTGAAGCAATTTTTAGCATAGTGCTGTTTTTAACAGGGCGAAAGGAGGTGTTTGATAGCATAATGTCCAGTATTGAAAGGCTGTAATCCGCTCCCAGAGTTTCGAGGAAGACGAATTGTCGAAATGTGGTCGGCAGTAAACAGTTCACCGTAACAACCTCGGTGACAGAAGTAAACTGACATGCTCAGATTTAAGGATGACTGTAGGTGAAACTTGCTCGCAGCCTTTGCCTTCTATTCTGCTGCTGGTCTTGGTAGATAACCTACATATTCCATAAGAAAGGAGCTGACATGATGTTTTAGCTCTAATAGTACCTTTGAGATAGTAATTTTGATTCGTATATATTTTTGATTCCCTCAGATGATAGGCATCGTCGTTGCGCAAAGTCCATGGAGACCAAGAGCCATGCGTCCAATTTTCCATATTTACATGAGTCAATTTGCGGTTATTAGCAGGAGACAGTCCAAGTGATCAGCGTTTTCCACTACCTCATCGCTTTTTGTGCAGATGATTCACTGAAAATCAGCTGTTAATGAAAACAACTAAACTACAAAAGATGCTCCGGGCTCGTGCTCGTCTTGTGGTTCTACGACACGCTACGAAATTTTCGTGAGAGTTTCAGCCGTTAGGAAGCGACTATTCTCACGCCCATATAGATTTCTTGATTTTGAAAATAATACTGTTATAGAGATAGTCTAGTCCTAGTATGTTTAGTCGTTCCTTCTATTTGGATCCTCTTTTACAAGATTGAGTAAACTCTGCTGGATTTGCTTTTGTATATTTGTTAAGAATTTTTTAGGAGAAAAATCTATAATACACTGAAGCTGCAGCCTGAAAATACCAATGCTCTCATAATTAGACTCTCTAAAAGTCTAAAGAAACTACCCTCGTTATTTGCAATCTCGACTAACTAAGTTATAAGTCCATTCAAAAGATAATAAGGACGAACTAGGGAAGCAGTCCTACCGGAGCTTGGTGTATACCCGCTCTCGCTCGGATATTCGAGTAAATTGCAGAGGTTTTTAGCACAAAGCAGCCATTTTTCGCTTGGTGTAAGCGGCTGGTCGGTATTTTCAAATAGTATTAGTATTATTGAAGCTGTGCTCTACCAGTAATATTTGATGTGTTTAAGTTTTTACTTCTGGCTTTGCAAAAAAAGAATTTCTTGAAACGTTTGAAAATTGAAATGCTGTTGCATGAGGCGCTCATGAATAATCTTCGAATCTTCAAGGTTAAGAATTGCAAACGTTGACCAGAACGTGAGGAACTTCAAATCCTCAAATTTTGTGTAGAAAAGTGTACAAAGCTCTTGTGGTTGAAGCTGTAGCTTAGGTGATGCCGCAAAAGCAATCGCTCAAACCGCTTTGATTTTGCATCTGCAGTTGACTAGGGGAACCAATAGGTATTTGCGAAAGTAAGTAAAGGATCTTAAAAATCTAAGCTTCTAAAAATTACTTGTTTTACTTTTACAAAAGTTACTAAACAGTAGGATATTTAGGTAAGCTGCTCAAAAATCTTAGATTTCAGTGAAACCTTAGTTCGTGTGTGGCACTCGTTCTCTGACCATCGCCTGAGAACAGTTCCATTCATATTTACTACAACGCGTCACTGAACGTATACAAAGTCAGCAAGCTCAGCAAATGTCCAAGCCACTGTCCTCTCAAATATAAAGTCTACTAAAATGGTTTACTAATAGAAAGCATTTCTAGTATGGTGTTGGTAGCTGTCAGCTACGAAGTGGCGAACTCCGTCATTCAACTCAAGAAGCTAGCGGCAGAGCACTTTTCACCTACTGACTCTACTCACTGGGTGATCCTGTTCTCTGTTCTATTAACTGTACTGTTTCTGGTTCATCAGCTTTACTGGCGACGCGTTGGCTATCCTCCGGGACCAGCTCCGCTACCGCTACTCGGCAATTTCCTGCAGGTAGAGTTGCTTATTTATAAAGCTTTTCAGTTCAGTTTGGATAAAGGTCCTGCTCGGAAAATCAAATAATCAGGGCTCGCATCTAATGTAGTTGCTTTCAGTGGAAATATAAGTTTAACCAGTGGAAACAGCTATCCAGTAAAAAGTTATCCGCATATAAACGGTTTCACGAGAGCCACTGGAAACATTTGTCCGCGGATAAAATTTCATTGGACAACAATTTCCACTGGCTAAATTTGTGTTTCCGCTGGAAATGTTTAACCACTGGAAATAGCTGCATCGGATGCGGGCCCAGATCTGTTCTCTAGGTGCATTTCGAATATTTCTTGAGAACTCCGTCCACATTTTACCAGCAAAACTAGGCTTTTGAAACGCGCATAAGCTTTTCATTCTGACCTGATGCATCGGAAGAAAGAGAGACTATACTTCGTGAAAATATTCCACATCATTTTATATGTTCTGTAAAGGTGAAACAAGAACAAAGCAGAATTGTTCGCATACATGCAAATAGTCAGATCATCTGTTCTGAAATATACTTGAAGACGTCGAGAAAAACCTATCGCAGGAAATCTCTATTACCTCTATGCGGGAGCGCTACTGGACTGGTACGAGATAGTACTTCGTAAACAGTATGAACAGAAAAAAACTCCCAACACTGCGGCGTCCTAGGATACCTCATATTTGGACTTTTCTGATTTAGTTGCTGCATAATTTCTGTACAAGTTTGTTGTGTATTAGAATGCAATAGAAAAATATACTCACATTGCTTGAAAGCTGCATACCTCGAATTTTTATTTTTCGTCTACCTTCCTGCCCAAGTAAGTTAAACTGAGGTGCACCTGCCAAATACACAATAGAACGTTGCAAAAATCAATTTCCTTTGTCATCATGATGGACAATGACAACTGCTACAAAGCAACAACACATAAGCAAATATTCCTCCAAGATTTGTCAAGCAAGTATCGCAATTTTAAGATCGACACCGAAAGTCCTCACAAGACCATGCTTCAATGGAGAAAGAAATTTGGACCAGTTTTCACAATATGGATACCAGGCAGGCGCTTTCTTATTTTTCTACTATGCTCTGCAATCTATTTTCTTTTACCCTTCCTTTTAGGACCTGTAATCGTTATCGCGGATTACGAGAACTTAAAAGAAGCACTTCTCAAGAACGGTAAGTAGACAGTGTCGAGAAAAGTGCATACGGCACACATATGCACGCTCGTAAATGGGTGCTCACAAAAAGAAAAGGAAGAAAGCAGCAAGAAATTCAGAGGAATGCGGAAGGCACCTACATGTCACGTATTTCGCTCATTTATGAAAAATAGGACATATTTTAAATTACTGGCACAAAAAGGTTTTCCACAAATTCAAGAAAAAGAAACAGTCAAACACTAAGCACAAATTCTATCGAAGAGGTTGTTATCACATTTTAGTACAACTACCGGTTGCACTCAAGGTTCCTACGAGTTCTTATTGTAAATCCAAATTTTATAAATGTCTAGGTGGGTGTCGCTTTACCGCAATTTTTTCATAGGATTCCAAGCTTTTCTTTCTGCGCTGCTCGTTTTCGATTTTCTCTGTCGAAGGCTTCGTTCACTTTCCGGGGAAAGTGTTTTCTTCGTTTCGATTCTTTTCTGATTTATTTCTGCCACCGTGTATTCATTGGAAGCTTTTTCGGAAACATCGCCAATTCACCATAAAGTTTTACAGGTAATCGCGCAAGGCGCAGTTCCTCTAAAAATTATTTGCTTTAGGATTATTAAAAGTTAGCGACGTTCATCAGAGTTTACTGCGCATGGTGTACGGACTTTTTTCAAAGATCTAAGGTCGAATTGTCTTGGAACCTAAAACTTAGTAAGGTTTATATAAGATAAGGGTTATTTCAAAGGTGGGAAATATCTTGCATTCTGATACATAAAGAAGCTGCGATGAGAACAATTTATCAATTCTACAAGACCTTCCCGGCAAAAAGGTCCTTAATACCCACGTCGTATCTGTGCACGCTTACAAGATATCGAAGAAGCCCGGAACTGCTAATCTGAAAAAAAATTAATAGAAACATATCCCAATACTAATGAGTGCATCTTCAGCTAAGTGCTTCTCCGGAAGACCACACAAACCAATGTGGAGTGTATTCTACGGCGACAGCGAAAAAGAAGGTGACGGCATCATCTTGTCCGAAGGAGAGCGGTGGTTTCACAACCGTGAACTTGCTCTCGCTATTTTCAAGTACGTCTGCATGATTTAGCTTGCACTCGAAAGAGATTTATTTGCCTTCTACTAGGTATATTCTAAGAGTACTCGCTATAAATTACAATAGACGTGCTGTTCCTCGACAACCTCACTTCCTTTGGTGTTTTTGTGTTTTTCAAGAAATAAAAGCGCTATCTTTGGCAGAATTTAGGATCCGAAAGTGATCGCTGTCGACAGGGCCAGAGCAGTCGTCGAACACTGTTCGGCCCCTCACATCACTGCTGCACTTACGATGAACTCGTATGGGACCACAGTAGGGGAAGACCAGTTATCGACCACCGCTCCGGCCCTTCCGAGAGTGAATGTTCTTCGACCTCCTGATTTTTTAGCCACCCATAGTAAAGTGGACGTCGGAAGTGTAGTATCAATAGATAATTCTGGCCTTACCGAAAGATACCTTTTGTAGAACCTTCGATTTGAGCGGAGATGAGCTAGAGGCAAGAGTGCGAGTTCATGTCGATTACCTGGAGCGCCACATTGCAGCTGAGATTGGGAACAACGATGTAAGCTCGATTTTCCCTTCAAGGTTCCTGCAGGTTTCCTATTATTATCAAAGCGTTTCTCTTAAAACACATACAGAACTCATCTTATGTAAAACTATATGTAAAATAGTACTTACAGAGAATGGCTAAGCAATACCTGAAAGAGTGCCAAACCGTTTTTTTTTGAAGTTTTTTTTTTTTCGAAATTCTCGTCTGTTAACGCTTTGGCCCATCGCTGTAGAAAATTTCTTCCTTAGCAGATTTAAAATCGTATAGTACTGACAGCATGAAGCCGACTACCATTTCATATTTCAGAGCGCACAGATAGACTTACACATTCCAATCGCTTACTGTGTCGGAAACATCATTCAGGATATTGTACTCGGAAAGTCCTATCCATACGGTGATCCAGAGTTTGATGGGTTGAAGCGTCTTATCGACTCCACTTTACATGATGTGAGTTCTTTTCCTCAATAAAAAAGCTGGGCTGAATCTGAGCTTTCATAAAAAAGAGAGATGAACAGCAGTGGATTTCTAGAATGCTCAGAAGTAAAGCGAAAATACTAGTTGTAGTTTGTTTTACTAGCAGAAGTGTGTAAGTGGGATAATGTGATATGTAAATTTCTCCACAACAACTTACAAAGCTTCAGCCGATCCTCGTCTATCCTCTCTTCATGCATGTGCTATTTCGTTATTTCGTTCGGCTGATTTTCGTCCATCTGAGTTTCGGATGAACGTCCGTTGAAGGGCAGAGGTTGCATTTTCTAGTTTCATCCGAGCACCCCTTCTGTCAGCTTAGCTTTGTATTTTACATCATTATGTTATGTTCTGGATCCGATGAGGTAGTCGGCCGTTAGCGAATGGTTGAGCACAGATTTTCCATAATGAAAGAACTTTAGCACAGGCCCAAAAGTTAATATTTCCGTTAAAAATCCGAAAAGCTCAAGTTTTTGCTCCAATATATCAAGAATAAACGAAGAAGAATATGGAAATATAAGCAGTTATGGATGACTTTCTGCTAACCTGCTCTACTTGTTAAGCTGTTCCAAAATATTACTGTACTTTGTCGCTAGAATTTAGGCTGGATCAACATCAGTTCTACTAGCCAATCAGTTTCCGTGGTTGGCAACAATTTTACCTATTGCTAGAAGATACCTCACAAATGGATTTTTGTTGAGAAACAGGTGAGCAGCAAATTTTTAGTGTCTACAAAGCGATAATTAAAAAATTCGGGTAAGCACTTCAGATTTATGCAATTAATTGACGAACATGAAGAATCGTTATCAATGGATGGTGAGCCGAAGGATTTCATGGAAGCGTATCTTCGTGAAGTTCGTCGGAATCCTGGACATCCTCACATACGGTATGTAGACGGCCATATTGGCAACAAGACTGCTAACTTTACAGACAACAAAACTAATTTTAAATAAGAGTAGTCTGTGCAGGATCGACTAATTCCATTTTCTTATAAAATTCTTCTCAAACACTGGCAAATGCTCGGATTTGTTGTAGAAGACGTTCACTCTGTTTCGTAGCCGCTGATCTTTGGACTGGTGGCATGGAAACTACTGTCACAACCATGCGATGGGCGATCATCTACCTGGTTTATCATCCTTCTGTTCAACAACGATGTCAGAAGGAGCTGGACAAGGTACTGTTTCTTCAAGTGTAGATGCAGAAACCCGGCGTAGTGTGCGCGGTAGTCGTCATTCAATCAATAACTTGAGTTCAATTGCCTTGCTGTTCCTTCTGAATGTTACGTGTAAGATTTTTGGCTACGCTTATCTTATGCATGCATTTGGTGTTTTTTTTTTCAAAGAAAGCACTTTAAAAAGCTGCTTCAAAGACTTAATTAAGGTTGGCATATAAGAAACTTTCAAGGCTAAACGTTATAAAAATCTGTTCCTTAAAAGAAACCTATAGGTGAATTTTCTTTTTCAGATATTTGGCCCCGAGCCAGCTGCGTATTCACGAAAGAGCGAAACTCCCTACATACTGGCTACACTAGCCGAAGTTCAGAGAATCAGTAACGTTTTGCCGTGGGCCATTCCACACAGGTAGAAAGAACATTCTGACTAGAGGAAAAAGATACTGAAATCTTTTCCAATCGACTCTTTCTTTAAGGACCATGAATGATGTGTTTGTGGATGGCTATTTTATCTCCAAAGGAACTGAAATAATGCCCCAATATGGATGTGTGCTTCATGATCCTAATCTGTTCCCAAATCCTGAACAGTTTCTGCCTGACAGGTAGCTAAACGAAGTTTTTAAAATAGCTAAATTTTAAAATAGCTAAAGTTTTAAATGGGGTTTCAGATTTCTTGATGTCGACGGTGAGTATAAACCTCGAGTGGAGCTGAAACCATTTGGAATTGGTGCTAGAGTCTGTCTGGGAGAGTTTCTAGCAAGATGTGAACTCTACCTTATTTTTACAATGCTTCTACAGAACTTTACCTTCACAGCGATAGGTATGTAAAGCCTCAAGGGAAACTTCTTATTTCATCTAAAAACGGAACTATAAATGAGAAATCAATATTAAAGTTGTCAAGTCAACTAAACTAGAGATTATCTACATTCCGCGTTTCTTATAATACTTGAACTTGTAATATGAAACTTCCGCTAAAAAGTGAGGTTTATCGGGACAAAGTATCATGCAATTTTTTTTTTTATTTTCAGAAGGAACCCAACTTCCGAGCCTCACCAGAAGTGAAGGGATGACAGCTGTTCCAAAAACCTACCATGTTTGTGTTCACCGAAGGGAAAGACCCTGTTAAGCCGTCTGCTATAACTCCTCTAGTACTGCTCGTGGTCGAGCAGCTGATAGGCGAATCATGTAGAAGTGATAAATACCGGTTGTACCTCTATACTTCCGTTAGTATAAAATTATAATTATAATACGCTACTACAGAGAAAATTTTATAGTAATAAAATGAAGTATACTTACCGTCAATCTCGCCGTCGTACAGCTGGACATCAGCTAGCTGAGCGTACTAATCCGGCGAACTCCTAGACCTGCCCTAGTCAAAGAGATATTCAAGAATTATATCAAACCCCTCAGGGATCTCTGAGGTTTCAGCTAAGAACCATGACGTTTCTAATTTCTATGACAATACAAATGCCAGCAATCTCATAAGTAGAATGTTACTAAAACACAAAGTAAAGCTATCCATAAATCTATTTTCATTAATTTTTGAAAAAACATACATACTACACAAAAATATACAAATACGCTTATGTACCAATATGATAAATAGAATTTTCAATATTTTCCAATACCAGAGAGAAAGCCACATGAAACAGGTACAATATGATAGTAGTGGTGGAGCAACTCAATAAAACTAAGAGAGTAACGGGAAAACATCTCCTAAAAGGTTTAACCCATTTCAAAAGGATTTTTTGTACAACATACTGAACATTGAAGGTTTTGCTAGATGACTGCTCTACTTCTACAAAACAGAATAAACCGAGCAGGTGTAGTACGTACATCTCACAGATCACAGACGGCCCACCTTGAGCTTGTATGTACCCTATTTATGTATTTTTAACTGTTACTAAAATGAAACAGGATGACGAAGTGATGACGTGGAACGCTTTTCTTGGAATTCTATACGTGTAAAGTACTAGAAAGACAGAGAAATGTTAAATCTAGTAGTAAGGAGCATCTTTATGTACTATCGCCGTCTTCCTCTTGCTCGATTGTGCACTCTTTTATTCTGAGGCGCATTGGTTTCTTCTTCTTACGATCCTGAACAAGCAATAACTTAACATAGTCTAACAATTTTTTCTGGTAAAGTAATCAGCAGCCGTAGAAATGAGGAAATTTTTAATCAACAACTAGAACTAAACGGGAAAAAACAAACAGAACTAATCCAGCAAATCTGCGTGGTACTCGTATGACAAGTAGAACTTGAGCTGAGAGAGAATTCAAAAATTTATTTTGCTATCATTATAGAAAGGATGTCTAGCTCAAAAGCATTAAAAGGAATATTTGGCGGGTTCGGTTTCCTTCATTTCCTTGTTAAAGATCGTCGGGAAATTCAATATTTTTTCAGAAAAAAACCTATGCTGTTTATGCGAGGCGCGAGAAATTCTTCAATGATATCTTCAAAATACATGAGATAAAGGAATAGGAACTAAACTGAAAATGAAAAGCTTAACTTACCCTAATTTCTATACTGCTATCACAGACTTTGATAACAAGGCGAACTTTGTTTTCAGTAACCTCTTCATCTAAAGCGAATGCAGAAAGATGCGACACAATTTCGTCGTCGAGCTGCGCCGTTACACCGTTTACAGTAACCTAAATAATCACCGGTTAAGTAGTATAAGTAGTAAAGTTTAAAATGTTAGCAAACTTTCCAGAAAGAAGATAATTCAAAACAATCTGTTCGAAACAGCTACTGAAGTAATTTTTCGTAAAAGTAGAAATTTCCAGGCAATATTTGAAAAAAAATGCACCTGCACGTGACTCGTTGCTGACCCGGAAGATGCGGAGACGGAAAATACTACCTAAATTTTTAAAATTTGAAAAACATAAAATTCGTACTCATTCTTAAGGAAACATACCTCGGGATCACTCTTTCGACCGTTCTCATTATTAAGATTTTTCTTTCGAAGATCTCCATAAGCTTCACTTCTAGCTACATCCATCTTTTCTGACATGAAAACACTGCAAAACAACGATTTTTACGATGAACTGAAATAACTCAAAACAAGGAAGACCTACTACCAACCTGTCAACTTTTCCTAACACCAAGGTATTCTTGTTATGAACATTGACTAAAGTTAGCACCGAAGCAAGATCTACGACTAAGATGTTGCCCTGGAATCCTTTAACATTAAGTAAAGCATGAAAAATGATAGTAGTTATTTCCTACATGTTTCCCCATCAGAATCTTGTATATTCGATCGCTGATGATTGCATCGTCGATAGCAGCCGCATCTTCAGCCAGATCTAAGAAGTAGTCACTGAGAAATTAACTGTAACTGTTAATCTGTGTATGACTTACCGGCCAAATCCAAATCGTCCTCTTCCGGTACCACATCTATTTCAAAATTCGACTCATCTTCGGTGGATGTGGTGATAGAGGTGGAGTCATCGACAAAGGAACATGCATCTATAAAGCACCAAATCATTAATATTACTTGACTTCGAAAAATTTTCCACTATAAAAAGAAAGGCTTCTGAATGAGGTTGTAGACTGAGCCAAGCTTGCAAAAGCTATTCCTGATGAAAAAAAGGGAGGTGGGGGGGGGGTTCGAAATTGAACGTATAAATTTCAGAAAAATAAATTGAATAAATCCTTCTTGGAGACGAAGCAGCCGAAAATGATCCTTCTAAATGCCCTCACAAAAACAAAAATCAATGAATAACAAGAGATATTGTAACAGTGACCAAAATTTCTACCATGCACGCCGAAGATTACAAAATACTAAGTGCGCCTAAGGAAGTGAGTAGGATAAATACTGGAATATACTATTGAGAAATACCTATCGGTAAGTATCCCTACAACAGAAACCGCCATATCCTTTCCAATGCTTTTGGTCGGGTTGCTGCCAAGACAATTATACTTTGGTGATGTAATGTACTCGAATACTGCGTTTAAAATAAAGACTGAATTTAAAAGCTTCAATCCTCAAATTTCTCAAACTAAAATATAAATCTGAGAAAAATATCATCACCTACCATAATCCGGTGCAGCTTTGAATTCCGGAAACGCATCAACCACTCGAGTCGGAGTAGGTTTCGGCGGTTCAATTGGAAGAGGTGCCGGAGTGCTTCGCGGTGTGTTATTGCGGCTGGCCTCCGGTGGAACTGAACTATTATTTATTAATATAAGGTCTTTTACGCAAGTATGCTTTTTAAATGAAGTTCAGAAACGAAACAAGGAGATCAATACCTAAAAAGATACTCAACAAATGTTTTGTGTACACTTTCTGGTTCAACTTTTAAACAAGGAAGCTATCAGAATCAATCAAAAGAAACGCAATATCACGCGTTTTCATCATGTATCACTTCTGTGGGCCGAAACTACATCAGAAGCTACGGTAGTCTTTAATTCATGCACAAGTCCAACTCATAATTCCCTCATTAAAAGTCTTTTTACGAGATTTTTCAACTATCGAAACCTCCCTAAATCACTGGATTTCCTGATCAAAAATTGTTATGCTTTCAAAGTATGAAGTAGCACATTTGTACCACTGATTTTTACCAAATGTATAATTTTATAGCAGGTCATCAAAGCAACTGATAAATGCATGAAAAATAACATGGAAAAAACTGCCCATAGAAATGTTCAAAGTGAGTCAAACCTGAGCCATTTCCTTGATATAGGCCAAGAAAAAATCTCGAAACTATGAAAAATGACAACAGGACTTCAACTGCAAGTTCAGCTATGGCAGAATTTCAAAAACGGCATAATTTCAAACGCTTGTGTTCCTAGCAAATTTACTCCCAATTACAAAAAGTGAATGCATTTTGCTGATGCTATTTCGTAGAGAATTTCTTTAAAAAAATCCCCTTCGCTTTTGTGGAATGAAGTCTTAGTCAGCCTTTATCTAATATCTCAATCTCGACCAACGAAAAAAGCGTTGTAGTGAGAGGAGAAATCGCAAGAACGTCTTGAGCGAAACCGGACCACTTGTGATTCATCCTAAAAGCGTGTTAGGCGAAAGAAGAGTGATGTGCCTAGGATTTCATTGTAGAAAAAATCGAAAAACGAAGTTTGTCGCGCCTATAGGTCGCTTTTATCATCTGATTAGCCTGCGTAGCGAGATACTCCTGGATACCTCTCAGTGTTCATTTACAGATGAAATACCCAGCATCACCTCTTACCCACAATAGATCAAACGGTTACTGTGTCTCCAGGGGTGCAAAAAAGAGTAAATTATGGTGAAATATATCTTACAAAAAAAAGCCTAACTGCAAACCATATATCCCACAAACTAAGCTGCATACCTATAATAGGCAAAGAGGGCAAAGTAGTTAGCAACAACACTAGAGTTGACTGCGAATTTTCTTCTCATCATATTCATATTCAAAAAAAACTGATGCTCACGTCCAACTGATCATTTAAAGGACAACGTTAGAGCGATAGAAGAAATATTGCTGCCTTCTTCGAGAAAAATGAAAGGCGGAGATGAGGAAGAGAAAATTCAGAAAAACTTGCATAGGGTCAACGTGTTTAAAAGATAGCAAAAGCGTTCATAGAAGAAATATTACTGTTTTCTTCGACAAAAAAATGAAAGGCGGAGATGAGGAAGAGTGGGCTAGAAAATTCAGAAAAAAACTTGCATAGGGCCAACGTGTTTAAAAGATAGCAAAAGTGTTACGACAGGATGAATTTAATGCGACTTATTTCTCTGGTACACCTTCCTTCTTGTACCAGGTCTGCTCAGGACTAATAGGAACAGATAGCAAATTCTTCACAATGGATTTTTAAAGTGAAATCTCAAAAATGCCCTGCGAAACCTTGCGGAAATCTCAAAAGATCAAAGGCTACGTAAGAGCTATATCTGCTATGCAGTAATTACATGAGATAAGATCTCAGGGAGAGTTCAAGGATATAGATGTGAACACAGATAACCTCGGGTTTGCCACTGATTATAGAGGAAGTAAAAGCGGTGATCTACCCGTAAGCAATCCAATAATTAAGTTTAGCCAAAGCCTTCTAGAAACTAAGAATTATTTTATACTAAATCCAGTAAATGGCACCTGTGTGGGCAAGTGAAAAAACTCATAAAGTAGAAACAAGTTCTATGCATAACTATAGTCCGGTTTTCAACTAGTCACGCTTTACTCATCATCCTCACGTGAACCGGTTGAGTAGATTTTACGAGAAAGCGACATTGAACCGCCTACTGAATGACCATAAGAAGGAAAATCCGGCCGTATACGCGATAATACTAGTGTACTAACTGAAATCGAAAAAGAAAACGGAATAGTAACTCTGAAACATGAAAAAAAAAGGTCCGAAACGTTCAGAAATGAGAATAAGTGCATTCTAGTCGGCTATTCCCTGAAAATTTGGAATCAAAAACGCTGATATGTATTGGTACCTATTTTCAACAAGAAGTACTGAGCCACAGCATAAATTTCTGCAAAAATTCCTGCCGAAACAAACAAGGATAGAAATTTCAAAAGCTGCTCGAAAATAACTATGCATATGTTTCTTCCTCCAAGGTTAGATGCAGAACCACAATATAATTCGATCCCATTTCAAGAAGTTTTTTTCTTTCGAAGGAGAGCCTCGCAATGAGATTTCATGAAAAAAATGCCCTAGCTTCCAAATAACATTGAGGTGCAAATAGAGGGGGACGCAGCATAGCGATTTACGCAAGCGAACTAACATGAATATTTTTTATCGCAAAGATTCTGGTCTCATCTTGCCTAAGGGCATATGAGGCTTTTTATGCGGATGTTGACCTGGCAGATTTTCCGCTTCCTTGTTTCAGAGGAATATTTTCGCCGATTCTGTTGCCGTTTTCTGAAAGGCAAAAAAAATGTATAGTAAGAGGTGAACGAGTTAGATGTGCAATTGTGACGTTTCAGCTTAGTATAAAACAATCTACTACATTACATCAAAAATTCAAAAGCATAACGGCTGAAGAAAGCATTGACGTTTATAATATTCTTGGCAAGCCGTTTATTAGCAGACTTTAAAGCTGTCTAAATCCGGACCTTACAGAAAAGTATTTCTGCATTGTTCTCTCTTTAAAGGGTCTCTCTTTAAAGGGTTGTTTAGGGTACATAAGCTGGAATATTACGAAAAATTCTTGAAGGTGTGCACGTCAAACATATCCACGAAGTTTGTCCGCTATCTCGACTGCGGCGCGACCGTTCGTGCAGCTTGCTTCGAGAGACTTGTTCTCGTCTGAACGTGTAAACAATAACAC
>KN549325.1:150351-160953 GCA_000797555.1 Oesophagostomum dentatum | reverse complement strand
ATAAGGGTATCCATTCTTTTAGCAACAAGCACTTATAAGATGCAGCTAATTTTGCAAGTGGACGGTAAGTAGCAGCTGCTGTATATTCCTCAAAATTAAGCCGACTAGAGTATTTCAGTCCAAGATCACGCACTCATTGAGAAATGCTAGGTCCTTGCTTAGAAATGACTGTGGATAACGTAGACCAACAGACATGACAGTTGTTTTTTTTTTTCATGTGAAATAGTCATCGCAAATTATGAGACCATGCTTGAAAGGCATATTGTCGAATAGACCCGTCGAAGTATGAGTAATCCCGTACCAGAACAAAAAAATTAGAGAATGTGTCTGGGTCACTATGCTCTGGTTCATATACAATTTGCACATGGTAGAATCACCATTCAAAAGCAGTAATGAGCCCAAACAACAGCAGCGCCTGCGGAAAACAAGGTCGTTGGAAATTTCTGGAATAATGGCCAATGAGCTCATTTTCCCGTTTCTGAACACTTCATTGTACTAAATCTGACCGGCCGAGGATCCTTTCCTTAGAAAGCGCAAACGTCTAGGTAAACGTTATCTAAAATTTCTATTTCAGGTGTGAGTGTCTATATGAAAACAAGGTCCGTTTATTATAGTGCACTGTTATTACTCGCTTTATTTCTATATCAAAAGGATACGCAACAAAGTATAATTAGTAAGTCAGCTTTATTTGCGAACCGCCGTTCGCCTTGTGAGTGAAACAGCTTACTGCACCTTCTGAAAAGTTGGAAGACTGGAAACAAAACTGTGATGATTTTTTTGCACTGAAAAAGTCGCCTTGAAGTACATGCTTGGTATGCTGACGGCACGGCAGTTGCCTTGGTGTACGGTAACGAGAGATCATATAAGAACATACCAGTATTTTTCAGTAGCCGACGATGAGTAGTGTGCTTTTTCGGATATGCACTATTTAGGTAGCTGAAGGCCAGTTTGCCACGAAATTGCCAATTTATCTACAGATTTGATAACCCAAAGCAAAGTGCTCGAAACAGAACATTTTCTCACATAGGCACAGCAACAGTTGCGCGATAAAATCAATATGACACCTTTATAATTCAGCGCTGTGACTTGGTCCCACTTAACAGCAAAACTGCCGTTGTTAGGACGGACTCTTTCGTATAGCAGCTTAGATATATACGAAAGAGTCCGTCATATCGGCTTCATCTGAAACCACCGTTTTGTGTAGCAAAGTTCAAAACAGTTGCGCACACTCGAGACTGATCCGGTGACGTATGCTTTGTATGCTAGAGACTTACCACTGCTGCTGCCTGGCATGGTTCATTCGTTGTTCATATTCAAAGCAAGTCTGTGTTTTAATGCATTGTCGTTAGTGATGTGGATCGGTCGTTTTCAAAAACCTGCGCTACGTTGCAGTATCTGTATGTCTAGACGCTGCGACAACGGCGCATGCTGATTCACCTCATTTTCGAGAAGAATAGACAAGATCTGTGCAAGGTTAAGTTCAACATGAATGAACGTGTGTAACTCCATGTAGAGTAACGCATAGCAGATATGGATGACATATTTGGAGACGGCATTCCAGCCGCTACTTACATAATCATATCTCGATTAATGGTCCTTCCCTCGTTAGATCGTCCAGTGCCAAATACGGCCTCTCATTCTTCAGAACCAACAGTCTTTTTCAGATTAGCAGCGGATCGACCAATCCGTGACCCTGCTCCGCTAGCTTGCACGTCTTTGTCATAGGGCTTATAGGGTAGAACGATTCACTCTGCTTTCCAGCTTCGAGTTGAAATGAAGCTGGGACTAAAGGACTTGCAAAGACAAGCTCTCCAACAAGGGAGGTGTTGCGCCCGAGCCCACACGTTGAGGGAATGAAGATTTATAAGCCTCACTTTCCCACAACTAAGGCACCGTTCAGAGTCGACCGACGTAGAGCGCGGGCGTTTTAAAATAAGTACATATCGACATGCATGACCGACGTAGCGGTCGGAATTTTTCAGTCAGCAGTGTTCAGAGTATACGTCGAAAATTACGCTAGCAAAACAAGTTTATCACATGAGCAAGATAACACTTCTATGAAATTAAGGGGATGTTCATCACTACCAGGTAGAGATCATTCGTCAGCAGCAGTCTTGACAGAGCTTGGTGAGCGAATTTTTCACTGCCTGCTCTGCCAGCCATAAGCGTGAAAAAAAATCCATCCAGCCCTATGGATTTTTTTACGCCCATGCGTTCTTGAGATATTTGTGTTTGTCTCACAAAATAAGATGACGTAAAATTTTTAAAGAAATCGATGCCATATAATAAAGGAGACACTGTGGAACCAGGCATGTGCAGAATATGCTGTTTTCAGTATTTTAGGGAATTATTTTCTCTTTATTTATCCAAATCTTCCCTATTGGCACACATGCATATTGCCCTACCCCACTTCAATCGCCAAATTATCGATTTATTGATCGGTCTACCTGCTGCCTATCCGAGCAATAGTCGCCAAGAAATCGATGACTTGGCGACTAATGTGAGATGGGGTAGTAAAGCGAATCGAATTTCTTGGGAATCCTTTTGATCCGCTGTTGACTATATTTCGGATATGCGAATATTTTCTTCGAATAAATGAATATCGAATACATTTACTCGGAAATTTTTTCAGAATAAACGAATGTTGAATATTTTCGTTCGAAAAAATTCCGTATGAATGTGAATGAGCATCTAATGAATTCGTTCGATTTTTTTTTGAATGAATGACTTGCGAATAAATTCGAAAATTTATTTTTTTTCGAATGAATGAATGTTCGAATCAAAAATACACAGCATTTTTTTCGAATAAAATATTTGAATGTTCGAAAAATTTGTCAATTGAATACGATACTCTTTGAAAAGTCAAATTTTCTAATAAATTCGAATACCTACTTTTTCAAAAATTCGAAAACTGAAAAATTCGACTATGGTGTTTTCGCAGTACTCGAAGTTTCGAATATTTTCGAAAACGGAGTTCCTTCATATTCAAATTTTTGAATAAATTCGAATACAAGTTTTTTGGAAGTTAGAAAACTGAATATATTCGAAAATTGTTTCCTTTTTGTTCCAAAAATTTGAGTGTCGAATTTTATTCGAACATCGTGATCACCCAGCATTCGAATTTTCAGAGGACTAGAATTCTAATATTTATTCGAGTTTGCATTTGAATTAATTCACTCGGCCCGAAGTACGCTGATGGCTGATGGCTCGGCTGATGCCCTTAACTAGCCCCTTCTCCAGTGCTGCTAGTGGCCTCGTGCGCATTGCTAGCGATTTACTGCGCGCCGGTCCTGACCTTCTGTTCATCGCTCCTGAACTCCTGCACATCGGTTTGGAACTTCTGCACAAAGCTCCCGCCTTTCTGCACATCGATCCCACCCTTCTACACATCGGTCCCGATTTCCTGCATCTCGGTCCCGACTTCCCGCATCGGTCAAGAATGTCTGCGCATTTGTATAGGAATCACTTCTGAATCCTGTTCATCGAAAACTCCCTGACTCCCCTCCTTGACAGTGCTACCCGCCTTTTTACAAAGTACATGCAGAACAGTCACCGGCATCGCGATCGCCTGAGATCGCTACAATCGCCGGTAATTGAAAGTCTAAATGCGACAAATACTCAACGCCGTGCAATTTGGCGCATACATTCGTTGCTGCATAGAGACGTTGAATATATCTTCCGCTTCCATTGGTCCACATATGGAGAAACATTTGTCGATCGAGGTCACCTCTAAAGGGCATATGCTTCTCCCACCCTGATGCGCCAACCTGTGGATATTCAATGCCGCAAAACTCGGCGAAGAAAAGCGCCTCGAAGTGGAGACATTCGGGTTATTTGGCGCAGAGCCTAGCTCATCAATTTATCCAGTGTCGTCCCATCGCACCTTCTTTAACACCAGATACGCGAATTTCAAGGATCCACGCTGATCTTCTTCTGCAGCTACCTTTATTTTGCGCAGCATAAATTGGCGCACATTTGAGCTAGAGTGCGGAGACGTTGGATATTTGTGAAAGAGTGATTCTGGCACCTATGGTACAAATTTGGATAGCGTAGGATCCCTCCAAAAACAAATACGGACTTTTCAAAAACGCGAACTGCCCCAAAATTCTATCTTGGTGTCGTTTGGCGCCACATAACTTGGCGCCTACACGTGCTACACCACGGAGACTTCGCATATAGGTGTGACAGTCTAGGATACACTTAGCACACAAGTTTCACAGCTCTACGATTATTCTACGCAGAATAAATGAATTTCGTGACACTCAGACAAACAAACACACACATACACACATTTTCATCCTACGCCCGTTTCAACTTACTTTATCCATGTCTCTTCTCAAGCTCCCACAAACATGTTCTGCCATTTCTATTGCATATCAATTGATACACCGCTTCTAGGGAAGGAAGCAGTGAAAATGTTGTCAGGAATGGCGTTTTTTTGCTCGCCGAAATATCAACGTTGTTGACGACCGAAATCCAACTGCCTACTCTGAACGGTGCCTAAGGTCCGCATTCATCAATCGCCCCTGAGGGAGGGGAGGGGATCATATTGTTTGAGCCTACTTTACCCTTATCGTCATCCATTTAGCGGTGGAACAACTTTATAGACGTGACGACCTCTGACCAGTTCCGTGACAGAATTTCGTTGAATTCTACTAATTCTTCTAAGAAATGAAAATTTTACTCCAAGGCAACATACCCTGCTTTTTATGAGGGATCAAAGCCGACGTTCCGTTTTTAGCAGCAATTTGCCTAGCATGTATTTGAAGTTGCTGTTCAGGTCAAAGCATAACTCTCTGTTAATCCAGTGCGGAAGAAAACCCTAAAAAACGAAAATACGACGCCGTTTATGCGAACCCCTTTTAACCCCACGCTGAAGTACAGGATGTCGATCCCCTCTCCTGGCACTACTCGTTTTCTAAATAATCTGTGTAATGCGAGGTAAGTTCGCTGGGTAGCGCCTCTGAGGCATTTAGTGCGGTGGATAGTCCAACCACCGCTCATCAAGTAGAGCTAGCAAAAAATGAAACGAGAAATGATGATCCCCTCCCCTCCCCTAGAGGAGATTGATGGATACGGGCCTAAGGCCCGCATTCATCAATCGCCCCTGGAGGAGGGGAGAAGATGTTGGTCCCCTCTGGACTACTCTTATTGTGTGGAATCGAATGATATATGACATGACTATGTTTTCAAGGCTGGGAGCTGAGATCTCGCAGTCGGGCATAATCATAACGGGCTTATGCCCGTTTCGTTTAAAATACGCATAAAAGTGGGCGTAAGCCCGTTATGATTACGCCCGGCTGCGAGATCTCAGCTCCCAGTCGAGAAAACATAGCCATGTTATATATCATTCGATTCATCACGATGAGAGGACTTCAGAGAGGGCAACGCAAGAGACTGCTTTTCATTGAAGCCTGATATTTACAGTTAAAGCTTAAGATCTGCTCATTTTTGACGCAATTTGTTAGCACTTGCACAGCAGCTCTTGGAAAAGCAAATGCATCATTCGATAGTGCAAACCTTCTTTTCATAGAGAACTTAGGCAATAACGATAGCATACGTAAAATTAGGTTAGAAAATGGGTCAACTTTGACGCACTCTGCCAGCACTTCCAGAATAGCTCTTGCACAACTAAATAATCTTTCGATAGGGCAAATCTTCACCTATTATAGAGGACCTCGCATTAAAAAAAGTCGTCTGAGTAGTGGTGAAATATGCCGAAAACAGAGATGAGAGCCAATCTCAATGCGTTTTCCAGCTTAGTGCACAGATCTGGGCCGCATTCTAGGAAAATATTTAAAAATATTTGTAAAAATATTTAATAAATACTATAAATATTTTATACTTTAGTTTGTTAAATTAATTCAGTGCTTGTGTCTTATTTATTTAAGATGAAAATTAAAAAAAAAACATAATAATAAAGAGTATTATATTTAAAAAACCCAAACTTTCGTCCTTTTCCTTCCCCTGACTCGACACCTCTTTGTCTGCTAGACCACCTTCACTTTTGTCCATGCCCGACAAAACTGGACCTTCACTTTTGGTGCTCCTTACGCCCGAGTATCCCACCTATGAATGTCATTTTAGGACTCAGGGGGTCAGATTACCCCTCTAGGCAAGTTTTCAGGCAAATTTAAGATTTTGAAATTTTAGGGTGTGTATTGTGGAATAGTGCCGAAAATAGTACTGAAACTTGATACCACTGCATAGAATCATTTGAACACTCGTTTTTTCTCTTTCCCATAAAAGTTAAGGAATGGCTACTTCTTGTCAACAACTAAACCAGAAGATACACCTCTGATTTTTTCTGAACGAACCTGCAAGTATCCACATTTTCCGGGCATGTTGTATTAGGTTATTGCAAAAGTCTTTGGACAATGAGAACATTTGTCTTTTTTCTGATAATGTGATTGTTTGCTGTTTTTCTTTTATGTGGTATATCTGCAGTGAAGCCTTGCCATTTTATTTCACTTGCTAGATTCTACCCATATCGCTTTGTACTCTCATAAAAATGATAAATCTTGGCATGCACATAATGCACCTTTCACTTGTAAAAATTTTATACGCTCTAAAGTTTTCAGAGCAAAAGGAAAAGTTAATCTATTGATAGAGGAAGATCAACTCTATCTGATCACTTGCTCCTTTCCAATCGAAACTTGCTACCTTTTCCAGGAATAAGCTTCAGATTTAATAGTGGCTTGGACGACCACTGGGTAGGATTTGAATATTATTTCTATAGCTGCCGGCGATTTGTCTGTCATATGAACCACCACTTTATAGCTCTACGTTACTATTCTTTTAGGCACCCACGGGAGCTTTTCGCAAAATTGCAAAGCTTTAGAAAATTGGACTTTAATTTTCGACTCCCCATAGAGGCTCGTTATGGAACGTAGGCAAGGGTGATTTTCGATTCTTTGTTTCATTTTTGATCACTGGCTGTCAACGAAGTATCTTTTCTTTCCCATTGGGAAGGTCGTGCCTCACCTTAACCGGAGAAATAGTATCGCACTTAATCGTCGGAAGGACGGGGGATTACTCATCACCCAATCGTAGGTCCTCAAAAAATAAATTATGCTGCAGAATAATTCTAGAATGGAAAGCATCCATCCTATTAGAGTGCCTTTGGCTTTGTGCGGAGGACGGCTAAACGCTACTTTAATTTGACGCTTATGACTCAGAAATACTTGGAGAAATACCGAAAAGTTTATTTTCTGCCCAGCACACGAATCATGCATTTTCTTCTGAGGCATGCTAAAAAATCGTGGAAGTCTGGATTCCCAAAACTTTCCTTTCTTTGTATAGGCTATACTATTTCCTCTCAAAATACTATGTGATTCGTTTGCTGGCTTGTTTCCTGAAGCGGAAATAAATCGGCAAGCCAAGGGTCCGGGAAAATGATACCCAAAATGTTTTCAATTGTAACTTTTGTAGATGGAAAGAGATGTTCTATATCTCATTGCGACATAAAGTGAAGACCTCGCAGATAATAGCCACGGTTATGAGAACCATTTAACTTTCGAAATTATAGAGTAGTGAAGCCTGAAAAAAACACTTTTGAGTGTCCAAAGACTTTTGCAACGACCTAATAGATCCAAAGTAATATCGTCAAAACGTCCATTCGATTTGAGTTCGTTGGAAATTTCAAGATGTTTTTTAAATATTGCCAAGTGAGCTTTTCGAATAGTGGCTGACTCATCAGGACTGTATTTGTGACGGAACTTAACAGTCTTCATTTATAAAATAAATATACGCACAATACCAACAAAAACCTGGACCATTCTTCTGTTTTGTGAACGTCGAAGAAGGTCCTGCCTTCGGTATTCTCACTTGCACTAATTAAAGGCAGCTGATGCAGCCGAATTACTTCTTTTCACTTTAAAAAACAATGACGGCATATTTGCGTAACTAGAAATTTCTTGAAACTAAGCACTGACTCCGAAAAATAATTTTTGGCACTTACGTAGCCTGACTCACTGCCAGAATAGTTAGAAGACACAAAATTTTTGGTAACACATAACCAGCTGATGAAAGAAATTTCCATAAGGTTGTGATGCTCAACTAGTAGAAGTAAGCACTAAATTTTACTATGAGTAAGGCTAGAGAGAAATATTTCAACGATTATAAACAAACTGTAAATCCTAGTTGTGTCGCTCTCTTGTCGTCATCCTGTCTGGATGAACTCGACCTTTTCTTCCCAGCTGAAATAAAAATAAAATCTGCCAGTGTAAAAGTCTTGGAGACACCTTCTTTAGCTAAAAGCAGCTTTTATGAACGAAATTCGATTTTCAAGGACTGCTTTTGAATAAACATAAATGCACAAATCCATAGAGGAACATAATGTCTACAAAGAACATCGGCATCAATGCAGTCAAACTTGCACGAAAGTACAGGGACCTACGATTCTTTTACACTTCTTTTTAGGGCGGAATTTCTAGATAAAACGAGTTGTCTGATGGGTTAATATTCAAATAGGGAGACGCCCACAAGGAGAATCTAACCGAATCGTTCTTGTAGTTTCAATATGGCAGTATGAGTTAGTTTCTTCCCACCCCTTCTCATGTAAAGGATGACCAAAAAGTTAAAATCAGTGGAAATTTTGGGATGGTACCGGTATCCTTTGAGGACATTAAATTCTTCCGATGAAACCTCATCAACTAATTTCGAGAAAATTTGCACAGCATGATCATGTTGCTAGCGATAAGATAAACCCTCTCGTTGGATCATGAATGAGCTTGCTACAGCTGAAGGCAACGAGCAGAATTCGCAGCAACCAGTAGATGAGGTACCAGAAAGAAACTGTAAAAATGGGAAATTTTATATGAAGAATGCTGATAAGTGATAACAACAAGGTAACACTGAACGATGAAAAGGAACTAAAGCAAATGGCATGCAGTGGAGACGATACAACTATTTTGCCTCTCAGCGCTATCAAAACCAAAATTACGGTCTAAAAGCGTGCGCAATGATCCCAAGCTAATTGTTTCTACGAAAGAAAATTCCAAAGATCATTATTCCAGAGAAGAACACAAAAGGAAACGAAAGTAATGTTGTGAAATATCAAAAACAAGCTGCCCAAGCCCTGCTTGTCTAACTCGTCCAGAGCATTTTTCGACGCCTAAATGGTATAAGCCGAGCCAACGCTAAATGTACTCGGCTGAACGTGCGCTAATGATATAATGTGCAAACTGATGAGAGTTGACTCTCCTCAATTTGCACTCTATTTCTTTTTGTTTTTCAGAGAAGCTCAGCTCCTATCCAGGGCAGCTTTAAGCTCAGGTCCTCTCTTACCTCCGCTCTTCGCACGTGCGGCGGAGTGGTTTTTGCCGGCATTCTTCACCAGTAGGAGAGGAGCTCAGCTTCGCCGCACTAGTCACCGCCTGCGGCGACTGATCAGAGGAGCTGAGCTCCTCTTATCAGGGATTAATACTGGCCCTGATTTTTAACAATGCATTTGGCGGAAGAATATATTGGTGGAAGAATTTACTGGTGCTAAATTTGTTCTGCTAAAGAATGATCGGTATAGGTGCGAGCATAAGGGCTCCCAGATCAAATTTTTATTGCCATGGGTAAAAGTGAAGGTGACCTGGATACAGAGGCGTTCTACTGTACATGCTCACAATAAGATCTTCTTCTGGACAGCGTCCACCTCACTTTATTAGAGCCTTCGAACATTTCTGATACATGACTATTTTCGTTAGCTAGTTTTTCTCCAAAAGCGAGGTCCTATTGTAAAAAGCGGATATTTGTTTCATCTCGCGGTATATTTGTTGCAAGTGTTATACATGTCAAGATAGAGCTGCTAAGCCAATAACTCTTCATTCATTCTGCCTTGACACATCATCTCGGTATATTAACTCGTACATCAGCTCTGAAACAAGACACGCCACATCATCTCGGTATATTAACTCGTACATCAGCTCTGAAACAAGACACGGTTCCGCAATTTTTCTCGAAAACGACTCGGAGCTTTTTGCTGAAACTTTTGCAAGGGATAGAAGGGACAAAAGGCACCGTTTGGTACTAAATGTGCAGAAACTCGGATTTCGTGGTACACTGCCTTTAAAGGACGTACGGAATCGTGCTAAGCCCATTATGATAACGGCCGGCTGCGCTGCGACTTCTCAGCCCCTAGCTAAAAAAAAACAGACATGTTATACCATTCGATTTCTCGTGGCAAGATGAATACTTAAGTATGGACAGGTCCCCGCCTTTGATATTGCTTTCCGTAAGCCCAAAAGTTACAGTTAAACCTCAAGGACCACTCAAATTTGATGCAATTTGCCAGCACTTCCGGAATAGCAATTACACAGCTAAATATATATGGAGATAGGCAAAAATCCTCTTCTTATAGAATGAATGCGCATTTGGAAAAAGTCCCACTTTTCGCAGAAAAATAAGCCAAGAATCACACCGTTGATAGAATTTGACCAAAAAATGGGTACCCTTCAACGGAATTTGTCAGCATTTCCAGAGCAGCTCCTAGCGGTGGCGGTCGCAGAAAATTTTTTCTGGGGGGGCTCAGACTAAAAGTGGGCGTGGCTGGGGGCGAGGCCAAGGAAAAATCGATTGTAAAAATTTTCAAAAAATTTTTAGAAATTTTTA
>KN549325.1:119930-130011 GCA_000797555.1 Oesophagostomum dentatum | reverse complement strand
CTCATCTGTCTGTGCGTACAAGTGTGTACACAAAAACCCAGTGCCTATCCGAAAAAACCGACGCAATCATCGTGTCACGCGCATGGGGGCTATGCAAAAAAGTGTGTAAAATTTTAACTTTTCCATCACTGGGGCTTGTTTCGGGCCACTTTTCATTTCTTAACATTTCGAACATGAAGGGTTGCTCAACTCAAGCAAGAATGAGATTATACCACCATTTTCAGTGCGACCACACCCTCCGGGCCGTGCGCGGGCCGTCAAGTGTGTGCACTGTCTGGGCAATTCCTCCACCTGGTCAGGAAAGAGGACAGTTTGATTAATGAAAAACGCGCTGATCTTAGGATGGATTTTTGGCGAGTGATGGAGAATTATCGGAAATTGTTTTATTCTTCTGCAGTACTCGATAGGAGAACCATTGCAACAATATTTTTGTGAGTACTGCCTAGCTTCCTGACTTTCCTATACCTTTATTACTCAGCGCGTCAGCCCCATTCTTTTTCCATAGCCGTCATCCTTCTATGCTCTTCTCATCGTTTCATTTCTTGTTTTCTTCCACTTCGGCCTTCACTTTTCCCACACCCATAATCTTTTTTTCAGCTTTTGCATCTGCCCTCTTTCACTTACTACTTATACCCGATTAATCAAGTTACTGTTAATCAAGTTTTTGTAAAAGCGTAAAGCTGTCTTATCGCATGGGTAAGGGATATACTCTGTCAATACTCATGTCCCCTTGAAATCGGCGGAATCCACAATTACAGCTACATAATTTAAAATTTTTACGTCATTTTCAAAAAAAATTAGCTTGTTGGAACACATTCTATGCTGTAGATATGCAAATAATGCTGCCTAAACAAAGCTTTATTTGTGTGAAGAAATGATGTTCAGTCTGAAACCGTTCGGTTCTATTATGAAATGATGGGGACTGCTGCCATACTCAGACCGAAGTGTGCTCTAACGAGGGAAAAAAAAGAAGTGCCTTCCTTTCACATTTGCTCTTGAGGTCAAAGGGCTGCGTGCGAAAGTCTTTAACAAAAAAAGCGAAAGTATACTTGAAGACTGCTCATCTTGGCGATAATATGAGAAGAGCATAGAGAGTAAAATTTGCGGAGGTGAAGGTATATAACAGAGGCTTAAATAAGTGTTTTCCAAAAATATGCACAACAGTGCCACAATGATACTTGAGAAACGACTGCAACAAAATTTAGTAGAAAAATCTTCATTCAAAAACACCGAAATTTAGCTTCCATAGATTTCAAAGACACAATTTGCAAAAATCATAGGCTTAATTACAGAGATAATGAGACGCTTGAAGAAAAAAACACGCATTTTACAAAGGCATACAGAAAATTTGGGGAAAAATTCGGCGTTTTATCATGAGATCATAAGGAACGACAGAAGAAGAGGTACGCGAAGGCGTGCTATAATCTCTGAGAGACGGCCCAGGTGAAATTCTTCCCAAAAAGTTTACATAGATCAACGCACACAAAGTACTAAGTATGGCAATGTACTGCTAGTTTCACAAATGTATCAATTTTTTTAGAGCACCGAAAGATTAAAAATGATCGAGCTACATTGATTTTCTACACTATTTTCGGCACATTCCTTCCCCTTCGGCATTTTCCTTCCACTCCCATCCCACTTGAGTATTTCTTACGCAACTGTCGCGGCAACGTCTCCCCGCGCTACAATTTGCCTCCAGCCACGTAAAAAAGCAAACTGTGGCGCGGCACCATTTAAAAGCTTTGCGGCCTATGCTTAAGCTTGCGATTTTCGTACGCGTGGCACTCTGAAGGTCCCTTAAATAGAACAAACACGCATACGTGGCGCACACACTGTGTATATACTAGTCGCCGATGAAATGAAACTAACCTCCGTGTCGTAGTGATTACGTGTTTTGATCCGTCTTCTACGAATCCTCCGTGACCATGTGGGGATTCTTCACGAATGAATTGCAGATCCTCCACGGTTATGTGTGGATCACACAAAGTTCGCGAGTTTCCACCTCGAGAATCGTGCGGATCCTCCGCGGAGTGGTGTTATGCCGCGGATCCTCCGCGGGAGAAATCTTTAGAGTAGGATCGGCTACAGTACGGGCAACGAACAAAGGTCACTCCCATTGATTATCCAGCATAATTTGAAAGCCATCATTCATCATTTCCAGAAACTCTTGTTTGAGGAAGAGACAATATGGATGCAGTAACTCTGTAGGCTTGTAGAGGCCTTGAACCAGTGGGTTTTTGGTTGCAGTTTCTAGTGAGACTTGTGATAAGCGCTCAAAGCAACGCCATATCGATTGCTAGTCATTTTGATAGCACTTTCCGAGTTTCCGAAAGTTAAGACCCACTGCTGTGCACCAACTTCGACGCTTATAATTCGTCCATATCAACCATTCGGACCTTGATTTTCTGCACATTTACTATAGATGAGTGGTGAGTTAGAAAGTATGTGTCGTTTCTGAAGATCCATCCAACGCTTGTTATACTTCCCTAATGAGTTTCCTGAGTCTCGCCTCGATTTCGTTCTTTGAGCCGGTTTTTTTCCCTGCTGAAGCACTTTGGCGAGCAGTGGGTCATGGTCAGATCCGTCGTCGACCTATTATATTATTTACCAGCGGATCCGGACCGCTCCGCGGTCCTGCTCTGCTGGATTGAACGACGTTGTCATTCTATTTTGTCCTATGTCTTTTTACGGTTTCTCCAGTCAGCGCATAGCCTAGGGCACAGACGACGGATGGCTCACACGCGGCACGGCGCTACACCGGGCAGGCCGTCACCACGCTTGATGGCACGCACACGCACCGGACGGGAGTGGTCCCATTCTACGCACTGGCTGAAGAACTCGTTGCTCCTTCATGCGCTTTAAAATGAGCTCTACTGAAGCTCGGCAACCTTTATGTACGATGATGACATCATTTTATTCTTAATTCGCTGTAGACAACTTTTGTACGTTCGACATGTTGAAGGAATGAAAAGCGGCCCCACAGGCCCTCACTTTTGCAAAGCCTTCAAGCCAGCCGAAGTGTACGCACGACTAGCTTGAACGGCTTCCAACCTATCTGCGGACGCCTACGTGGTTTCGTCTTACCTTCAGTTTGGAGAACTCTTGTAGTTCTCCATTTTCCCGCTCGTTCATAAAATGAACTCTACCGAAGTGGTCCGAAAAACACTTTTGGCTTTGACGAATCTTAATATTTGCATACTTTTTATATACAACTCGACATGCCGAAACGAATGGTTATTTTGGTTTGCGTCGGGAGGTCCTCGTTCTCTTGTACACACAAAGACATACACACATGAAAGCTCAGTTATAATATAAGTGGATTATAAACATTATATTTGAAATAACGTAAAATTTAATGGGCTTTATTTATCATGAAATAAAGAAGACGAACGAAAGCCCTTCTGGTCTATGCATTCCACGAATTTTACGTATAGCTGCCAAATTTGGTGATACAATCTATGAACGACCGAGTGATTATTATGTTTGGGTAAATTCGACTTTTTTCCAGAAAATTCGAATTTCGGATATCTCAAATTTTGGAAATTTTGAAATATTCGAATTTTCGAATATTTCGAATACTGCTCAGTTTCAAATGCCCGAATGAATGAGTTATTGAAATAAATTTCAAAATCCTGAATAAACGAATAGTTCAGATAACACGTATTTTTTAAAAATCGAACGAACGAATTATTCGAATATTGCATTTTTCAAAAAAGCCGAACGAATGAATAATTCGATTTGAATATTTAACATCGAATGTCTGAAAAATTACAGAATAGCTTTGCTCTTTCAAAAAATCTTTACCAGTAACCAAAAGTATCTACATGTTAGACGTTAACAGTACAAATGAAGCTCAGAACACGTCAGAAAACCCATTGAAAAATTCAGTGGACCAATAGGTCACTGTAGCTCCTTCTTAATATCTAGGAATCATATTCGTTTCCGAGAAGAATCACGATTCTCTGAGTAGTTTTTCATTTTCGTGGGAAGAATTCTTTTTTCGTGTAAATTGAATACAGTGCGTTTCCCTATTATTCGACCGCCCCCCCCCCCTAAAATTCGGGGTTACCTGGATCTGTAACAGAGCAACAACCCTGACACTCGCCATTAGATTCCTGGCGTAAAATAACTTAAGGATACAAGTTCTCGGGCGAAAATACAGACAACTAAATTTTTAATAAAAATTTTCCTAATTTTCAACACGAAATGAGTTTAACAACATGGGCATTGGCTAAGATTTCTTAAGCAGAGCTTGAACCACACCTTCGGTCCCTGTCGGAGTCTGTCTGCTGAATTTCGGCGATCCATTATGCGACGCTGATAGTGTGTTTCGACCAAGAGGGCTAAGAAGCACGCTCCCTTCGCAGAATCACCTTCTCCTGAGTTCACTCCGTACAGTACCTGGGGTTATCGGTCTGCGAGAAAACTTTTCAATGAAGGCACTTCATTCCCTAAGCGTTTCGTTTGGTAACTGAAAGGAATCTCTTCAGAGAACGATACGATATCTTCAAACTAGTTTTTGTAAGCTACTTGTGAGAACTTAACACAGGTTCTGGAAGCATGGTAGAAAGTCGGTCTCAACAATGGCTAAAGATTTCTTACGACCATCAAAAAAGTTGAGCTCCTTTTGCTAAGATGGTAGAATTTTTCTTTGTTAACTTTCATCTTACGCTATAGGAGAGCCATATAGATTCCCTCTATTAAGTACGCTCTTAAGTTGTTTTCACATAATAGGCACAAATAGGATAGAACTAGGATGGAAATAGAACTCTCGCACCCCTGCCGTTTACTCCCTTTTCTTTACGTTTAAGAATTGATCTGTGGTGATTTCGAATATTTTCGCTCAACGTCGAATAAATGAATTATTCGAATTTCTCCCTATCTTTTAAACCGAATGAACGGATAATTCGAATAAAGCTAATTTTCCAAATGCCGAACGAATGAATTATTCGAATAATCCACTTATGCGAAATGTCAAATGAATGAACTAAAACTAAAAACTAAAATAAACTAAAATATTTCCTCCTTCTAAAAAATCGAACGAATGAATTGTTCGAATATTCGAATTTCTCGTCGAATTTGTTCGATTCGGTCCCAAGTATAGTGCTTATTCAAATTACCAAGTAGCGCTATATAGCACTTGCGAGAGTTTGATAAAATTGCAAATTTCAGGGCTTCCTTCAAACTTTGGAAAACTACGCGGTGTAGAAGCAATCTACGGACGTCTTATCATTAGAAACAACACTGGCCTCAAGAAATTCGATTATTTCGCTACACTCAAGAAAGTGGGACGATATAGTTAGTAAAGTATTGTTAGTTTTTCATATGGTCAGTTTAATAATTTATTTTTGCAGGGGATGATGTGGCCATTGTTGTTAAAGATAATGCCGACTTAACTATCTTTCCGTTGCCAAATTTGCAGGACATTAAGCTCAGGAAAGAAGAGCAAAGGGTCGAGTTAGCTAACAACCCCGTCCTCGTTGATGATTTAGAAGAGACAACAGCGACAGATATCGACCCCACCAATGAGGAAGATTACGAAGACGATTATGTAGACACTCCCACCGTCACAGATGATTATGCCGACACCAGCAAATTTGGTGACAGCTCGGTTAGCTCCGTTACGTTAGACGCCAAAGAAAAATTAATCGGTAAGATGTTATTCAGGCTGCTTTTCTTTTAATTTAAAAAAAAACGGTTTGTGGAATACTTCCCTTCTGTGGCCTTTACGCTATGCAGAGAACCGATTGCAATGTTTGTTTTCGATTTCCAAAAAAAATCCCGTCAACTACAGTACTTGTCGCGGACTTTGAGCCTGCGTGCGCCGTTTGAGTCTAGGGACCTCTACACTGCACCTCTGCATTATCGATCGATTCTATATTACTGCGTACGTTCGCAGATCGGCGCACGGGGGCTAAAAGTCCACGACAAGCACTGTACTGCTGTCCTCATGTCCTAGAAGATTTTGCACCAGCAGGTGGAATGAAATGATTGCACCATTTTATGTTTGAAAGGCTTAAATATTTACTAGTTTATTTACAGAAAACATAGCTCTCCACTCAAGGTAAAAATGCTGCTGTTCTAGCTTTGCCATGGCTTCGTTACCCTCATCACATTCATAAATCTAAAAGGCTATCAAAAATTCTGCACCATCTTCGGTTATGTGTGCATTAACTTGAGCTTCCACGCCTCCTTTTTGACTATGCGACAGAGTTGAACGTATGATTATGTAAAAAGTAGATCGATAAAACCGTTTCATCGAACACCAGTAAGGTCTTTCAGACGAATGTTGGCTTAACAGCTACAGGATATAGGTATGGATATCGGCTCAGAATTTTCTGTTTTTATTAGATCAGAGAAGGGATGACTTTGACTAGTGACGCGCAATGGTCAGAGATGTAGTCAGTGTTCGGTCCCATATTTACCTAACAAGGAACACCACCTTAGTCTCAGTGGCCGATCGAGATGAGTTGCATGGAACCTAACGCAGCTTTAAATGCTGATTTCAAATCTGGTTTGTAAATGTACAAAACGCTTTTCGAAAAAGAACTAGGAATGATTACAAATTCCTTGAAAGTACAGTTTTTCACGAGAAAACGCTGTGTTGTCCATGTTAGGGCACACATGAACCGTTGTGCTTGAAAACGTTGAACTACTTAAAGTTCTACAGGTCACCACATGCTTTTTAGGGAGAACTGCGTTCTTCAAAAGACAAATAATCTTTCGTGCTTCTTCTAAGAGAAGCGTTTAGCAGATTTGGATAACAGATTCAGAATCAGCATTCGAAGCTGCACCAAGCTGTATGCATCTTATCGGACACCTTGACGAAGGATGTATTCCTCGTAAGTGTTTTGTAGTAGGAGGGTCAGCCTCGGGCTTTTCTACGTCACTAGCACAGTAGCAGTCACAGCTGACTCCGTTAACTGCTAAAATTCATTTTAAGAGAACCGCCACATGAGCTGGCGCGCTGTTAAAGGTAGGTCAAGCAGCCTATCGCGAGATGGTGGGTCTCCGAGTTCAGTGTGATTTGAAGCTCTCACCTCATCGGTGTGTAGAGACCGACCAACTGCGATGACGTTTGTGCGTGTGATGTGAACCCAAGGCACATCGGCCAATGTAGTATTAACTGATATCACTACCATAGATGTTGATCAACTAATGGTATTGATTAACGTGCACTCGTGACGTGTGTATAATTGATACGACGTCTCTATACGGCACGTCTGGTCTCGAATACACAACAATACTAGATTAGCCCAGCTCTTTGTCTACAAAGTGTTACCGCTAAATTGTTGAACCCGACAGCTACAACCAGCCAGTTACATACGAAGATGATGAATGAAACTCTCCGGTGCATGATCGAAGGCAGGCCCGTGATCATATGCCCACATGCCAGCACCCCAGCCCCTATAGGTTCACCTCCTAGCTTGTTGGCCACCCCGCATTCTTCTTCATCGCAGCGACTGATTGACACTTGTGTCGTCCTCGTACTCTGAACGATACGGCGGTTGCTTTCGTAGCTGACGCTGTCCAAGTGGCACGTGATGTGGGCGCGCCCAGATGGGGGTGGAACAAGTTTGCAGGATGAAAATATCTTTCTGGGCGTCCGATACCGTAGGCCTGGTAGCTTCTATAATTTGCGCGAAGCTGCTACACAGGAAAAAACACGTTGCTGGCTGGTTTTCCGCTTACGTCTCGGTAACTATTCGCTCTGATTGTGAGAGCAAAACATTTTTACCACTGCTAAACTGGATCTCAAAAAACGTAATTAAACAGAGTAAGCTGAACAGTTGCGACCAGTCAGAATAGCCTTAACCTACGTGTCTGGTCCACCGAGCTTGTAGAGCTGCTGTTGAAAAATGAGCTCCTAAGATTTTATAAGAATTGATTACGATCTACTACCGTGAAAATGCAGAAGAGATCGGGCTGGTCTTTCTACCACTGAAATCAACAAGGCGAACGCTGTTTTTAAAGAGTGCACCATCAAGATTTGGTGTGGGTTTTTTGTTAGGACTGTCAGGCAAGTCCTCCTCTAGAACCTTACCTACTAACAATCCTCAAAACCTAGTCATTTTGGAGAAAGGATTTGATAAGTTCCGTTCTCTAAAAAAATGACTATGTTTTAGAGGTTGGTACTATGGTGGGGTTAGAGAACAGGCCCTTCCTGATTGTCCTCCTAGAAAAAACTCACCAACCAAATTTTGGTGGTATACACCGTCTTTAGGAATGATGAGGAAATATTACGGACTCTGTTACAGTGGCACTTTACCAGGTTACAGAAATGCATCCGGAGTGAGAATTTTGTACGTGTTCACCTTTACCAGCCTCTTTGCATCGAGTGTCTCTGCTCATCCGATTCTTTTAGTCAATTACCAAACCTGATGCAGCTGCAGTCATGCATGATATAGGGTTGAGACCGGGTGCCCAAAAGTGAAGGAAGTCACTTTGCCTCGAATGGAAAAAGTGAAGGGTATGCGTAGGGATACAAGAAGTGACGTCGACCAGGGGGGGGGGGGACCGATGATGATGACAACCAGAGACAATCAGAAGTACCAGAAAAAGAAGAAAACAAACCTCTCCTTACTGATGTTCTCCGGGGAAGGCATTTTCTGATATTTCCCCGCTTTTCCTAAAATTTCTCCTGCTAAGGGTAGGAACGAAACGGATACACAGCAACCTCACATAGTCCGATGCAGAGGTGGCAGCTACGTTTTGATGAAGCTAGCAGCAACTGTTAATGAGTCAGTCATCATCCACCACCGTGAAGTTGCACCGAAAAATCGACACATTTTGCGCCTTGTAAGAAAACCGAGCAGCTGCGAGGGCATTAGCGCGGTTTCCCACGATTGGCGAGAGAACCGTGAAAAGTCTTGCTGAAATACTCAAAAATAGCCTCAAAACCTTCATTTTTATGTTTTTGCCTTTTTCTCCACAAAAATGTGCCGAAAATAATAAACAGATGACATACCCTAAAAAATCGGGTTTTTCTTCATTATACTCCTTACCATCATTTCTACACTAATCTCTTTCCTGGTCCTGTGCTTAATTCGCTCATTCCCTCGCAGCATCTTTTTTATTTCACTTATTTATATCGTCTTTTTCAGAATTTGGTGCCTTGCATAGTTAACGCGCTCCAATGTGCACGCTGTTTTAATATCTCCTCGCTTTTCTATTTCCCCCTTTTTACCTCATCTTTCCAATTTTTACCCGTATTCTTGCTTAAAATAAAGGAGAGATACTTCTTTCCTGGCCCACTCTATGAAAAGTGAAGGGAGTCTAAGAACGTGCTCACCTTTTATCATGTATGGCTGCAGTGACAACTAACATTCCTAAAAATTGCATTCACCTCAAAAGAAATGAAGAGCTTTTGGGACAAAATAAAGGAAGTCACAGTGTAACCCCGAACAGCCCCTTTATGGTAGCCAATTTGTAACAACGCACGTTTTCTTTACAAATCACGCCATTTCCTTGCATTTCCGATACCTTTACTAATTTTATTTAGCATTATTTTTTCAGGTTGGTGTTCTTGTTCATGCTTATGCTTGTCTTAAAAGCAAATGTACCATTAGATGATATAGGTCCCCTCACACCTTACCGAAAAACTCACTACAATCGGCACTGATAGTTACTGACAGTAGAAACATTTCCCAGTATGTGCCGGTCATTCGTAACGAGCGGTATAAATATTCCCTGAGAAATACGCAAAAATTACTTTTACAATTAAATATGACGTCAAAGTCGCACAAGGATGCGTTCCATTCCCTTGTTTCTTATCGAATTGAAAAAAAGTTAAACTCAAATTAGCATTTTTAATTTTTGAAGAACTAGAATACCCCAACTAGGTGTTTCCCAGAAATTAACGCTTAGTATCACGTATTAATCACAACCTACCACTGTAAGGTCAGCATGTAACAAACAACGGATTGACCACAAACTCCGACCTCGAAACTTTGACCTAAGCGGTATTGTGAGAAATGTTATGACTATTCAAAGTCACTACTTCCTTTTTACCCGAGCCACTATCTTTTCGAATAGAGCGCTGCGAAAATTGGCGCATATTCTACAGTTGGCGTACAAGGGT